>JBCAUA010107852.1:0-23544 GCA_038406235.1 Peronia verruculata
CTATCTATCTATCTATCTATCTATCTATCTATCTATCTATCTATCTATCTATCTATCTATCTATCTGTCTGTCTGTGTCTGTCTGTCTGTCTGTCTGTCTGTGTGCCTGTCTGTGTATATGTCTGTTTGCTTGTTTATTTGTTTATCTGTCGGCCCCACTTCCCCCTTGTTTAGCTATTATTTTATCAAACTGTCTGTCAGACCGTTTATCTATCATGCCTCCTTCTATCTATCTGTCTATCTATCTTTCTGTCTGTTCTTTTCAGTCTGTTTGTCTGTCTTCTATAATTCATCCAATGGATCATGCTCATACATAACAATAACCCACCTTTCTCTATCTCTCTTTACCCCAGATACGACTATTGTTAAGTCGTGGAACGAATCTCAATTCCAAGAACGACTACGGTCATAGCCCACTAGTGGCTGCCTTGCATATTGAGGATCCCCAGAAGAGAAATCGCATGTTCAGACTGCTGTTAGAGAAGGGGGCGTTGTACAAATGTCGAGATGAACAATACGATAGGACTGTCCTTCATTGGGCCTGCATTCTGGGACAAACTGAGCAGGTAATGTAAGAGTCATCTTTACACTCTGGAAATCTGTAATTGTATAATAGCTAAAGATTTATCCTGCTATCAACTGATTTTATGTGATATATAATAAATTAAAAACAGGGTGAGAGAAAAATGCAAAGGAAAGAGGTGACAGAGAGAGATGGAGAGAGAGAGAGAGAGAGATAGTGAGAGGGAGAGAGGATGAGAAGAGAAACAGACAGACATAAAAAATACAGACAAATAGCTAGACAAACAGATAGACTAATAGAATGATAGATTGGCAGACAAACATACAGAGGGATAGACAGATAGATAGGCAGATAGGCAGACAACAGACAGGCAGATAGATAGGCAGACAGATAGATAGTCAGACAGGTAGATAGACAGACAAACAGATACACAAACAGACAGTCAGACAGACAGACTGACTGACTGATAAATAGGCAGATAGACTCACGGAAAGATAGAGTAAACACAGATAGACAGACAGGCTGATAGACAGATAGACAGATAAACTGACAGACAGGCAAAGAGAAAGACAGTGAGACAGGCAGATAGATAGATTGACAGACAGATAATTGAAAGGGAGAAAGAACGACAGGGGAAACAAAAGCACAAGAGTACTCTCACTGCCGGCCCAGTGTCCAGTAGGATCTACTATACAAGCACATTATTTGCTCACGGGATGAATATCTCCACAGGTCAGAACTCTGCTGGAAGAGACAGCCGGTGACATCAACCTGCGAGACAAGGACATTGACGGCTTCACGGCCCTGCATCACGCTGTCCGAGTGGGCAGTCTGGCCATTGTGGAGAAACTCGTGGAGTTTCATATCCGCTTTGGTGTCTCCGTGGACGCCGTGGACAATCTAGGCTTGACCGCGTATCTTCATGCACGGAGGCTGGGCTATCGTGACGTGGCAAGCGTTCTGCGTAATAAGGGCCTAGCGTCTGCCGGACATGGGGACAATCTATTTCGATCTCCGCGAGAATGGTCTCAGATCGGCAAATTTGAAAGAAAGAAAGCCATAGAGTTGCAGACTATGGAACAAGCCAATGCCGCAAGGATTTTAGGGAAACTCAACTTGGCTAAATGTGTGGAGAACTCGCCGAGAATGTCCATACCTGGGATAGTCGTACCTTGTTACCAGCCTCCTCCTAACAACGAACAGACTCCTCGAAAACCTCCACATCACATATCCGTATCTCTGCCTTCCTTGGGAGACGCTGTGGATTCCGATGTCAACATACGTCCATCTTCCACTGGGGAGACTGGAGGGAAGGCTGTGGAGGATTCTCAAAATGGTGTCCGAGCCCCTAAACCTCCAAGAGTAGCATTCGCTGACCATGATGTTACAGATTCCAAATCATCTTTTCAAACGTCGTCCAACGATAACGTTCCCTTGTCCACTCATGATGGACCCCCAACTGCCAGGAATGGTAACCCTTCAAATAACCAGGGTAGAACAGCGCCGGGCCCTTCTGCCAACGGTTCTCATGCTTTTGTCGGCAAGCAGCCTGGTGCCTCTCATTATCAAAACTATGAAAACAACGGCACTGTCAAAAATATTGGCGGTCAACCCAGAGCAGTCCGACCATCGCCAGGTCGTACAACTTCTAGCTTAGCAACTCTGTCCTTATTAGAACAAACCTCTTTTTCGAAGGGCCGGGTGGCCAGCAACTTCCACCATAGCGAGTTTGACGAAAACAAAGCCTCAGAATACAAGCAGATGATGGGGAACCTCACCAGCATTATGGAGATCTTATCACAGCAACAAACCAAATCTTTCCGGAAATCGGTGGAGATTAAAAAGCCCGAGACGCCCCCGAAAGTGAAGAAGAGGAACAAGATCTCTACATTCGCCATCCTCTTCGGGGACAAGAAGAGTGCCAAAGGAAGAAAATCAAAATCTCCAGGAGGTTCTTCGGCTAGGAGAAAGGGAGGTAAGGAGACCGGCGGAAAGGGAGATAAACATTCCAAAACGAGCGGAAAAGCTGAAGGATCGTCTTCTATGAAAGGCAAAGATTCCAAAAAGGCGTGCGGAGCCTCTGATAAAACACCTCGTACAACTGGGAAGTTGGACAAACTACCCGTGCCCACCATAAAAATAAACTAATTCAACAGCACAGAACATATTTCAGCTATAAATTCTCGTTAAAGTTTCGCATGTTATTCTAGTGGTGGATTTAAAAAAAAAATACAAAGAAACAATGAACATATCACCCGTGAATTTTCGGGTCTCTATTTTTCGTCAGTGTTTTTATCCCAGACTAGTTAGGATCTGTATGTCACAAACATTATTCTTTCCTGGGCAAGAATGACAAATAACAATTTAACAGCAACAAGTTCGTGTCAGCCAATGCACATAAGCATATACGCTATGCTCCACAGGAAAGAGTCAGAGACAAAGCTATTGTCACAGAATAGTTCATATTCGACTAAGCACAGATCTGGAAATCCCCGGCGGAGTGTTTGTACCCCCTACTGAAATAAACACCACGAAATTCCTCAACACAAGTGTTGAACGCAAAACTTGGGGAAAAACACGACGCCGGAAGTACGTCATACTTTTACTTACGTCATTAAATCATTAACACTACTCAGTACTACTCTTATTTGGAGGCCATCTAGGTTCAATAGGCTCAGAGTGAAGAGTTTTAACGACACATTTCCTCCACACCTTAATAGGGTTAAACCGAAAAGTGAGTCAAATTTGTGAATAGTTTGGAGTGTTTGCACCCCCGTGCTAAAATTTCATTTAAAAATTTTCAAGAAGATTCAAACTGCAAATTCGCCTCAGTAAACTCGAGAAGAAAACAACAACTAAAAGAATTTATTTCTGGTAATTTCAGTTTCACTTTTGCCTTGTATCCAGTCCAATTCATGTGCAGACTTTCGCCGATTTACTCGTGAAAATATTGGGTCTGCTTTACTTTGCCAAAACTATTTATTTGTGTAAAGAACACATGAATCCGTAATCTCAATAAAGATAAACTAATTCAGGGCAGAAAGTTGCATTTATTTTTTTCATTCGCAAGTACTCAAAACGATTCGTAAATCACACTCGAGCAACTGAAAGGATTAAAAAAAAAAAAAGCATTATTTCTCCTGAGTGACGTTTCGGTTCCAGTTTTTTTGCAGTATATTATGCAACTCATTTCGTTAATTTGAATATTTCGTCAGATTTCATAAGTCAGCCATCATGGCGCCAGCTATACGTCGATGAAAAGAAGATCGTTGTGTTCAGTCCTATTGCTCCCCTTTATCAGATAAAAGAGGGATTGAACTAGCAGTGTAATGAGAAAAAAAACAAAATCACTTTTGGGCCGTTTACATGAAACATACATAATGAAAAAATTCCAAAAAAAAAATAAAATAAGCTATATAATATAAAGAGAATATTTTCTTCTTATCGTTATAATTTTATCCATTTTTCTTGAGGGGGGGAGGGGCGATCAGTCTTTCGAATGACACGCTGTAAAGGGATTTTTTCCTCTTTACAGTGCTTGCTGAACATATCTATTGTCTAGAGAAGGGAAGTAATACAGCTGGTCAAAATGATCTCCCCTTACACAAATCCCTCTTTTGGAAAGGGCAGATAATCTGGGAAACAATCTCCCATTAGTGTACTGTAGACATTTAAATCAGAGCACGGAGACAGTAAAGACTGGACTTGAGAAATTACATCACTGTGCTGCGCTGTATAATTTGCGTTGCATAAACTGGCAAGCAAATAGTTGTGTTTAAAACCGACGATTTCATTCTCTTACAGGTACATGTATGTCTGGAATATACCCTTCAAAAGAGTGAGAAATTTTATTGAAAATTTAGCTCTTCTTTCTGTGACTTTAACCATGAATACTTTATAAAGTATCCATGTATATGTCGACTACATCTTCAGAAAATTACTTTTCTTCTTTAATGTAATACGTCCTTTTCTTACCATACTTTTTTTTTTTTCGCCGTGCACATGCTGATGATATGTTCTCCTTTTCACCTGCTTGTCTTTGTCAATATCCTGTTCTTGTACACATACATGTATTCTCTGTTTGTCTGTCTTTCTGTCTGTGTGTTTGTTCTTCACTCGATCCATCTCTTTCCTTTTTTTTTTTTTTTTTGTCTTCTTCGGTCTTTACTCATCTTCCCAATTCTCCTTGTTTTACGACCACCTTCCCCCTCCCCCCCCCCACTTTCTTTTTTTGCTTTCTTTCATTCACGCTTATCTCCGCTTATCTTCCAAACTCTCCTTGTTTTACAACCACCTCCTCCCCCCTCTCCTTTTGTTTTAACTTTCTTTCATTTACGCTTATCTCCCAAGCTCTCCTTCCACCCCCCCCCCCCACCTTTTTTTTCCCTCCAACCCACAAGCACACACCCTCTATTGTACCACGTATTGTTCTCTGATGAGAAAGAACACAATCACAAATAAACACTGAAAGGGCATAAGAAAATAATTCCATATCTTCTACTTTATACAAAAATAATAATAATAATAATAATAAAAATAATAATAATCTTCTATCATTCAGCCTGTTTATTTCTAAAGAGTACACAAGTAAACGACAAAGAGAATTATTTGGCGCCGTCTATTTGGGCCAGCTGGCCCAGCTGGCAGATAGACCCTAAAGTCTATTTGGGCCTATTGATACGCCTTTTTCTCTCTGTCCGTGCGTAAGAAAGCTATTTTATCCAGTTAGTTATGTAACGTGTCGGGAGGGGAGGCTACCCCAACCCCTTACCCCTCCCCCAACTGCGAACAGACGCTCCCATGTGCGAGCCAACACAAAATTATTATTGTTTCGCCTTTACTTTGTGGCGCAACTTTTTTATTTGCCTATGCTTCCTCATTGCAATACAAGGTCCAGATAGACATTCCGTTTGTTTGTTAATGAGTGGCCATACATAAGAATCACTAACACGCTCAACACTGTGATATATACCGCAACACAATATTAATAATATAATATGAGTGTGTATATCATGCATCTTTTTCTATGTATCACCTTTGAAAAGTGTGTCAAATAATGTAAAATCAATAAATTTTCATAACTGCGAGGACTGCATTATTTTCGTGTTGTACTCTTGTTTGAATAACAGTAATAGGTGAATGAGACAATTCTTATAAACTGAAGAGATACTGTGTGAGATTAAAAAAACCTATGTGAGTCCGTTGCCAATTTGTGATGTGTCAGTATTGTTTATTCCATGGATAATAATATGACAAGAATGTTATTTTTTGGGCTGATCTTGTGATTTGACCATAAATATCTACTGCACTGTGCAACAGAATTCCTGTCTAGTCATCTACCCAGCGAACCGACCAAACTATCCACCTACCAAAGCTTCGCACCCATTTATCCTTCCACCTATCCACTGATTCATCCATACACTGATTCCTCTATTGATCCAGCTATCCTTAATTAATCCACTGATCCAATCACCCATTCATCCATAAATCTACTCATTCATCCAGCCTTCAATCCTTCATCTACCAATCCATCCACAAGTCCATCCGTCCGTCCGGCCATCCATCCATCCATCAGACCAAAGAGTTGTGCATTCCCATTTGTGTGACTTATAATTGCCGAAACTGACACAAACGAATACATGTACATACAATTAAATACATGCACCGATAATTCACATGGCACTGACGGAGACACTTCACGATGCACTACGATAGTAAAGGGGGACGCAGTGGGTCAACGGGTTATGGCGTCTGCTCATGGAGAAAACAGGCCGGGATCGACTCGCAGGTTCTGCATCGGGGGATGACAGGACAGGAAGATCGAAAACCCGCATTTTTTCAATGACTCAACGATCCCCTGGCTTCCTTTGGGTAGGGAAGACCGACGTCTAGCCTTCTCGGATAAGGGCGAATATATTTCGGAGGTCCCGTGTGTACGTTAAGCACGTTAAAGAAGCCTTGGCAGTTAAAAATCGATGGATGAGTAGGCTGCGTACCGCTGTCAGAGCAAAATTCTAAATTCCAAATTTCTACCCACAAAGATTTTCTCAGCAAAAATTGGCAACTTCTAAAAGCCAAGATAATCCTACTTCCTTGGATTGAAAGGCTTAAGAAAAACAACAACTATAGTAAACGTTTCCCATATCACTATGTAATGGGAGTCGTAGTCTCAACTTTACATGTATGGGTCGCTAGTTTGCTGACCTGCAACGCAAAGAATCCTCTGGCCAGAATGCAACCACAACTTTATGTGCCAGAACTGCTCCAGAGCCTGCAGGCCCAGAATTGGCTTACACAGCCACTTGAGAGCGTGTCGCCTGGACCCAACCTCTTCTCAATGGTCTTCGCGAGCGAAGAAACAGCCATCATCATATTAAGAAACAATACTTCACATGTAACTGGAGTAGGCAATTCACATCATAGCACAATGGCACGTGTAAATAATTCACGAGACAATAATTGACATGTGACTGGAGTAGACAATTCCCGTCATGGCACAATGGCACATACACATGTAGATAATTTGCGAGACAATAATTCACATGTAATGGAGCAGACAATTCACATCACGGCAAAGATAGCACATGTGGACAATTCACGAGACAATAATTCACATGTACTGGAGTAGACAATTCAGACCATAGCACAGTGGCACACGTATATAATTCAAGAGACAATAATTCACATGTGACTGGAGTAGACAATTCCCATCATAGCACACTGGCACATATACCGAGACAAAATTCACATGTAATTAGATCGAGTAGACAATTCACATCGAGCACAATTGCACATGTAGAGAATTCACGAGACAATAATTCACATGTAACTGTAGTAGACAATTCACATCACAGCACAATAGCACCTGTATAATTCACGAGACAATAATTCAGAATTTGAGTTGACATTTGCACATGTAGATACAAGTACATGTAATTCATGAAACAAAAATTCACAAGTATCTGGAGTAGACAATTCACACCACAGCACAATCCCACATATAAATAATTCAAGAGATTAATTCATTTGCAACTGGAGTAGACAATTCACATTACAGCACAATGGAACATGTAGATACTTCACGTGAACTCGCCAAAGTTTTCACAAATTTCAGCAGTTTTTTTTTTATTTTCAGGGTAGCTTTGAAGAGACAGAGATGCAAAGATTTATATGATGACTGCGTACAGCAAATTTCTGGTTTCAACTTAATCCAAACAAATAAGGCAGCAGACATAATGATAATGATTAAGACAAAAATATAATAATGATGATAGTGGTGATGGTGATGATGATGATGATGGAGGTGTATGACGATGATGATGATTATGAAGATGAAATTTTTCCCTTTGTTGCTCTGAAATGAAAAATAACCTCAAAAATTTAGATGACAGCTGGAAATCTCTTGATGGCTTTAAATTAATGACATTTCTGTCAAAAGATGATGATGATGATGATGATGATTGCGCCGATGAAGAGCCAAGCAGGCTCGAAAATTTGACTAGTGATATTAGTTTACCTTATTATTTTACCTTAAGTTTTTTCACATTGTTTTCCAACTCTTTTTGGTGTATCTGAGTATTTGTCGGAGGACAGTCATCTCAATTTTATGTCATTTTTGTGTAAAATGATGATGTAAAATTGAATAAGACTGTCCAACCCGCAACTAACTAAGCAATTTAAAAAAGGAAAGAACACATACAAATAACTTCATCTTGATGTTGAAAGTGTAAATGATGTGTAAAGAGACCATCACTATCAAGTTATACATTTCTGTGTTATTTGTTTTTCTTGAATTGTTTTGCTAGTTGCCGGTCTGACAGTTTTATTATATTTTTATAAAATGCTGTGTAAAGTGATGATAATGATGATAATTATAATGATGAAACATTGGTGATTATAACAATGTGAATGCAATACAGCTCAAACTGTGTGTAAAATAAATTCTATACAAAATGCAATACATTCGTACTGTGTTACTGCCAGAGGTACAGAAATGGATATACACTGTATATCCTGATGTGTACATGTTTCTATTTGTACACAGTACATGTTTTATAAATCTACATAGTTATCCTGTCTGTGTGCACACCCACTGCCCTTCCATCAAAGGAAGATAGTAATAATTCATTTTATATTTGTGTATGGTTATGTGTGTGCATGTAGTTTTATATTGTGCTTAATGTGAAGGACAATGAAAAGAAAAAATACATGTACTTTGCTTGAGCAATGGAAAAAAGAAAGGGAGAGAGAGACAGAATGAAAGTAAAAAACAAATGATGAGAGAAAAGTAAAAAAAAAAAAAAAAAGACAGAAAGAGAAAGAAGAGAAAAATAAAGAGAAAGAAAGAAAGAATAAATGAAGAGCAAAAAAAAAAATACTGAGCTTGAAAGAATCACACTACATGTACCTATCAACATTAGGCAAATGGCAATATCATTACTGATGTAGATCGTAACTTTTGATAGATCTACCTGTTCTAAAATTTCAAATCTTATCAACCAATGAAAGTGTAAATAAAAAATACGTTGAACTGGTACAATCAAAATGACCAATGAAGCCTAATTGTTAATGTTAGTCATTATATTATAAGCTTAAAACAAACAAGCAGACAGATGAACAAGCCTCACAATGATTCTAATTGCAACACTTCTATTCCCAGTTTTGAAGCTGGTAGTTCATATTCTATCTATAATATTAGGTTTCAGCAAACAGCTATCGTCCATTCCATTTTTGGCATTCCAAGAGTTAAATAAAAATGGTACATGTATATGAAATTTGTCGTTACTGACAAATCTTAACTACATGTATACTAATGTATGCTGATAAGCCAGCAATTTTTCCGGCATCCTGAAAAGTACACTTACTGTCCAAAAAACTGCGCTACAATATTTGATTATCCAAATTTACATACACCTTTTGAAATATTTTTAATAACTTGTAATCCACTGTCCATACAGCGTTATGTTTACATATAAATCTACTTTGACCAGTCTTCTGAAGTGTAAACATACTCATCGTGTTAGGTACAATATAACTGCAGTAGTGCCGATGTCTCTATAAATCGCAACCCAACCAAACCCAACATCTATGCCAAAACTAGCAATTTTTCCCACTTTCCAGAAACCATTTCCTGTCATCTGATCTAACAACTGTTAAGGAGCCCGGAATACTCATGTTAAAGAGCCACTAATCGAAATCATCTACATTTACATTACACGTATTTGTGTGCTGGCTATTTCTATGCCACCACAACCTGCTAACTAAACTATCTACATGTCTTGTAAAGCTGATAATTTTTTGCCATTTTTCGTGAAATTAAATGTGTCTACAGTTACATGCACATGTATATGTGCTAGAGATCTGGCATTTTTTTCTGCATTTGAGCTCTATTGAAAACTATAATATAAGATCTACATGTACATATTTGCATTTCAGAATCAGCAAGCTTGTCAGCCTTTTTGGCTTTCTCAAACTACAACATGTAACCTATTTAAGAGCCAGAAATTTATCTGGTTATCTCAAAACTATCTAGATGAAAAATTATTTAAGTACCAGCAAATTTTTCTGGCTGTCTTGATATGATCTTTTATTCTACATGTACAATTATTTAAGAGCCAGTTTGCTGACTTGTTGCCTAAACTTTCTTTATTTACAAAGGAACATGTATCATTGGCCCAGAATTACATTGTCTTAACTACAATATAAAACTGCTGTAGTAAGGACAATTTAAGGGGTGACCTATGTTTAAGTGTGTGAGATAACTTCACACTGGAGGTTAAAAAGTGAAACATCCACTGTAAACATACTGTCTAAGTGTCAGCCAGTAAATATTCCTGGCTTCTAGTGTTCACATGGCTCTCTACATTTACATATTTAAGAACTGGTCATTTGTCTGGCTTATGCATATATCTATATTTATATATGCTTAAGGAATTAAACATATTTACAGCAGTCGACTACATGTACTATGAAAGCATCTACAATTGTTTGGGGGGTTTTTTCCCACCTACATGCACTTACAAAAATACATGAACATATACCAGCTACATTTAGTAACTCACTTAAACTTTCAACAATAAGTAACATTTTGACTGGAATTGAATAAATGGAAATTACAAGTAATAAATATATTCAACAGAACTGAGAGGCTAAACTGAGCACTAGCAAACTGGAATTTATCTGCTAACAATGCATCTGATAACCAGTATTGAAAGATAATATCAATGAAATTAAAGTGGGGAGGAAAGGCGAGACAATGAAGAGAAAGAAGAAGAATAGGAAGAACAAGAAAAAAAATCATCAATGGTGACGATAACAACAACATGTTTTACAAGAAAACAAGTACATGTAGATGAGATGTGCTGATTGACAAAAATATTAATTCCTATGTTACATACTATGTATGCACACTTTCCAAAAAGGCTTTCACAGATTCTTCTTCCTCACTGAAGCTTTTACGATCTCAATGCCATAACTCTGAAACAGCATCATGCAGTTTATATACAGTATATAACCAGTGCATAAGAAAAGTGATTACTTCGCATGGGTAACTTCAATCCTATGACTCCAAAAATATACAAAATCATGACCGTTTTTTTTTTTTTTTTTAAATCAATATTTTAGACAACATTGCTTAGAACCCATAGACATTGTTTTTCTACCTTTTTTCAATGAATTGACTGCCAAAATCTAATGACCATCATTCTGATTTTCAGTTTCTGAGAATATTTCAATACGACCTCATACAACTGAACTAATTACTCCCAGTGAGGTCATCCAACTCTGTGCATGTCTAGAACCCATTTCCCCCCCGGTCTGAAGAAAGCACCTGATCAAAGGGAAACAACTGCTGGTGGGCAATCCAGGGTTAATTAAGAGACATAAATCTGGCTCGGCCAACAATCTTATCATCCCAAAATTCAAAATCAATGACACAGGTATTGGACAATCTGAGCACTTTGGCTCCCAAATAATGCCACCATAGCTTTCAAGTTTGCATGTTATAAAACCCAGAGAAAAATTTGGACAAAGGAGAAATATCAACTCTGTTGACTCACACTTCAAAGCTCCTTTTCCGGGAAAAAAAAAAAAAAAATTCTAAAATCTCATATGCTTGGGTTTTTGTTTTTTTTTCCTTTGTTTGTTTGTTTGGTTTTTCTTTTTTTGTTTTGTTTCTGTTTTCTTTTTCCTTTTTTTTTTTTTTTAAATCTTGCTTCAAAAGTGATATTTCTTTTCTTTTTTTATTAATCTCTCTTCAAAAGTGATATGACCCTTGACTTCATCACCAACGGAGGACTCAACTATGACTCACTTAATTATTACGGGCCTTTGTGATTTCAACATTTTCCACATACCTCATGGATAATGCATTTAGAAAGGAGAGATTATCCACTCTTTTAACTTCTACATGTATTCCAAAGAAGTTCTTTAAAATCGTTATTTTTAATTTTTTTTTTATTTCGTTCTGACGCACTCTAACATGTTTCCTGTGTCTCCTTTATCATTCCTTAGAAGATGCTCACAGATATATGTATGTATGAATAATACTTTAAGACTCCAGTGGAAAAACCTGATAAATCACATCTTTGTGAAAAATTGAGTTATTGCCCTGGCATTATAATGCACACCGCTAAGATTTGTTAGCAAAAAAAAAAATTTGAAAAAACCAGGTAAGTTCCGTTGAGAAAGAAAGATTTTAAAAGGGTATACAGCGAAAACCTATAGACTAGTTCACTTTAATTTGTTTTTCCTTTTGTAGAAAATGTGACTTATCTGGTTTTTCCTCCACTGGAATCTTCACTTGTATACCTCTACAATTCCTGAACTTTCTTAAACCTTTTTGTTATCCTGTCCTCATCTGTCAAAACCAGAATCATCAGTCACAACCAATCCAGGTATGATGTAAATCTAACTGTCAGGTCATTATGACATGCATTAATATCATAAATATAAATTACAATGTGACTACTGCATGTATATAGTAGTTTATCTTTTAACTTTATCGTGTCATGCAATGCTCATTCTGTCCAAGCAGTCAAAATATGAAGTCAAATACAAATGTGACTGATTATGCGACAGACCAAAAGAAACAAAGAAACAAACAAAAAAAAAGACAAGACAATGAAAGTAAACTGACTTTTGTTCTGAGTAAACCCTCTATGTAAATTCTGACTTCAAATAATCTAAATGTGTATGTATTGCGCATGGGAATGCCATCATGGAGAATTATAAAAACATAAAGTGGCTTTCAGAGGAAATAAACTGAAGAGAAATTTGTATGAAAAATACATTTATATATAACTGAGGCAGAGAAAAGGAATAAAACTTTTAAAAATTTAATCTAAAACATCAGTATGTGAAACAAAACATTTCAAAGCAAAAACATTAACGGTGAAAAAACAATACCAACAAAATTACAACTTTAAACAAAACTTTACCCAAAAATGGACAAAAAAATTTTTTTTTTTAAAATTATCAACTGTAAAAGGAAAAACTAAACACATCATATGTGAAATAATGGATTTACATAATATTAAATACCACAAAAGTTTGGCGCCCCTCGACAAAGAAATATATGTAATTATATTTAAAAAAATCTCAAAATCAAAAAAAAAAAAAAAGGACATTGAATATAGCAGGAAGGTAGAAAATGAAGTTCAGGTCATTGAGGGGGAAAAAAAATCAACAACGAAAGCACTTCAAGACTGAAAAACAAAAGAACAAGGAAGAAAAATTATCACAGATAGCTAGAGTAAAGTCTAGGATCAGCACCTCTGCCAAATGATAAACTGAAACAAATGGCCTTCTCAACCAAATGACAATTTCTAAGGATCACTTATACGAAATGACAATTCCAAAACACAAATTCCATCAAATGACAGTTTCAAAAGACTAATTCCACCAAATGGCCATTTCCACCAAATGACCGGTAAAATATATGACCATCTCAATTTCATGCCCATTACCCTGACTTCACACAAATGATCATTCCAAAAAGCCGCTGATAAAAATACACCCTAATAAGACCCAAAAAAAATCAGAAATAGAAAACCAAGCAGGGGAAACAAGAATTGCTGTTGCTATTGTAGATGTATATCTTTACTGTTCTAATAAAACCTCACAATTTCAAAAGTACACCCTTCTCATTTTTATGGCCCAATATGAAGCTATTTCCCACCAAAGTTTTGAAATCATATTCTGATATCTTTAGACAATATAAGTAGGCACATAAAATGTCATATGGATGTTTGATAGTAGCGAGATACAGGGTGAAAACATTTTTTCTTTTTTTTTGAGGGTTTTTTTTTTTTTTTTTGAGGTCATGGAAGTTATGAGGTTTTATTAGACAAGTAACAATTGTTACACTGGAGCCACAATGTATCTGTGTCTGTGTCTAACTCTCACATTGCAGCCGCGCAATATTATAGGCCAAACCCATTTCATTGCCACATGCTGGAGTGCATCTGGGTCTGACCAAGTGGCTGGCTAGAGTGTCAGCCTGTGTTTTTTGTTATAATCCACCTGCGCTATTTTGCATCTTGCGAGCTCACAACATGACCATATGCGGCTGCAGTGTGATGCAAACACAGATGCACTGTAGCCACGGCCTTAGTTGTAGCGAGCAGTGATATTACCATATGTATTACTACTATTGTAACTAAATTACATGTCTCTGGACAAATCCAAAATGGAATGTGACAAAGGGAGCCCCAATATTAACATGATTTGTATAAATCTCTTTGGCATGGATTATAATAGATATGTAACAACGTTTGATTCCAACAACTGAAAGTGGTTTTGTCTATCAGTTAGTGCAGAATCTGAGTCTAAAATGTTTCCCTATAATATACACTACGTGTACTTCTGTTACAGTAATGTACAGGAGCTGTATGGAATTTTTGAGACCCGACACGAAGAAATCAGCCTCTCGTCAAATTTTGAGCACATGGAGTTATTGCTATCACTGTGAAGATTATTCATTTCCCTTTCTCTGTGTGTGAAAAAAGTTTTGTTCTGTCTGAAATAGAAGTCAAACTATTGGCAATTAAAGACATATTTTCTAAAGAAAAAAAAGCAAACTGTAAGTGAATACTCTGACAACATAAAATAACTCCCTGTTGATATGTCTTGCACCCACGGCAAATGAGTCGGAAGTCACGCCCGGCAATTTTGAGCTACGACTGTTTTTAACTTTTTCCGACTCAGATACCAAAATTTCTCTTTCAGGTGAAAATAGGTTAAATTTTCATCCTGGGGAAAGAAAAATGTTTGGTATCTGAGTTGGAAAGTAACTAAAAACGACCACAGGTTGAAATCCATTGGCACAACTTTTAACTCATTTGCCCTGGGCACAAGACATGGTTATGCCCCCTGTTCAGGAATGTGACAAGATCTTCCATGTATCATCTACGTGAAAGAATGAAAGGACAAGTAGCGCTTTATAAGCAAGACTCATGTAAACACATGTAGTAACCACTACTTGTGATGCTGTCATAAGGATGCTGTCAACCGCTGCCATGGCCCGATGGCTTTACAAGAAAACGGCTGAGAGAGTCTTAATCAGAAAGACTGAAAGGTCTACAAAAACTTAACCTATACCATTGCATCCTATAAACTACTGGAGACATTTGCCATTTTACTTCCATTTGTCATATTTAACTGTGAATCCACAGAAATCACAACAAAATTCTGGATCAAAATTCTTTCCTAAATCCAATCACATGAAGTTGCAGAACATTACTACCAACAGACCTTGCTTAGTTATACCATTTTGCATTCCACGTAAGAATTTATTTGAAATCAGAGCAAAAACTGGATTCAAATTATTCTCTGTCGCAGTAAGTTGTATGAGTACTCATCGACTTCAATGACTGAAGGTTTTCAGGGCAAAATGTGACAAACATCATTTTTGAAAATTTTGAGTTATCCCCCTCAATACTGGGAATGGTCATAGTGCTATAGTATATGGTAAGGACTTTCCTTTTCACCAAACGGGACTTATCTTTTCCTACAGTCTTCAGAAAATTCTAGTTCTCAAAGATAAATTACTATCTATTTGAGAACTAACTGCCATTTTTCTCTAAATGGCAATTTTTGGATATGTCTCATTTTTGCTCCAAAACCCTTCAATGTACTTCTCCATAACATTTCATTTGTGAATTACTATTAAAATTGTAATATAAAATGAATCAATATTATTTCCTGTCACTGCAAGTTGTAAAGGTATTACTGAACTTGTCATTCTATTTCCCCATCATATTTCATCTGGGAATTCACATGAAGAACTGATCAAAATTCTTTCCTATAACAGTAAGTTGTATCCATCTATGACTATTTGACTTTTGTTACTTATTCTTACAACATTCTTTGTTCCATCTGCAGATTTACTTGAAACCACAATAAAGACTGGATGAAATGTTTTCCCATAGCAGCAAGCTGTTTCAGTGTCACCATTCCAACATTTCTCAGGAGAATTTATTACTCAATTTTACTTAATAATTTCATCTACATGAAAAATCAAATGAATTATCGATGAATTATTATTTTTTTTCTTACAACACTGACTTATATTCACTTTTATATTTCTATCACTTCAGCTCTTGAATTTCCCAGGAGTATCGCATACACGAATTATTTTAATCTGAATGAAAGACCTTTCGTAACAAGCTATACCAGTACACCAGATCTCTGTTACTTACATCTATATCATGTAAACATCCACAGCATCAGAAAAACATAAGATATGAGATGGTATGTTAAGCTTAATCACATCAACACCACAGTAAAAGAGATAAAAATCAGTCTGATTATGAAATAACACAAAACTTCAATTCAGAGCTCAAAAAAAAAAAAAAAAAAAGGTCTTCAAAGTAAATTATAATGCAAAGACCTTTCACATCCCTCATTACCCAAATTTCTCAAATGAGTTTACAGAACAATATAAAGTAAAAGAATGACTAAAATAGATGAATTAAAAAAAATGTCATGGAAAAAAAATAATAAATTTAAAAAAAACATGCATGGTGTATTTCAGTTGAAGATAAAAGCAGCATTGTTTGTTTGTATACCATTTATAGTGAATCAAAGTCATACCTCTGGTTTTACCTCAAAAATGTTACTGTTGACCCAAAAGATGGCAAAACAAAACAAACAAGATAGTAAATAAACCAATCTGAACTCAGACAAAGACACCATTCTTACTTGTCATTCATTGTAATAACATACCGGTATGTCTTGGACCCGCAGCAAACGAGTCTTAAGTTGCGCTGGACGATTTCAAGTACAGCCATTTCTAATTATTTTCCGACTGAGTTACCAAATATTTTATTTATTTCCTACAAAACAAAAATTCAAGCTTTTCCAGCCTGAAAAACAAAATCTGGTATTATCTGGGTCGGAAAACAGTTTAAAACGGAACAGCTGTAACTTGTGATCGCCTAGAGCGACTTGTATGTAACTCATTTGCCCTGGACGCAAAACATATTAGGTCAATCTGTCTGGATAAAGAGTGACAAATTACATACCCGCCCTGTTTCATAAATGAACAAAAGGTGAGAGATCTGAGGGTGAAGCTGGAAAAGCCATGGCTTTGCAGGAGATAGAGAGATCCATATCTGAACCTTCCATTAACATTGAATTGTTATCTTTAGCTGAGAGAATGATTCAAATCTGCTTGAAGAGTGAAACCAACACCAAACAAACACAAACTTCATTGGCAAAATGCCCACATCTAAGGAAAAAAACAAAACAAAACAAACTGGTGGCAATGTGTGCTTTGGCAGTGCTATTTAAACAATAGTTTTATCCCAAAAGCTTGCTGCCAGACTCTCCTCCTTGATTTCCCATCCTGCTGGGCGATTTATTCAAGCCACTGAGTGTCCTATACCACGGTCTTTTTTTTTTTAATTGATGCATTAATTATGATGTCTCTAATTCCTCTTTCTTCCCATGTTTTTTCAAGAACTATGACATCAGACGTCCCCGTCTGCCCTTCCTTTTTATTTTGTTGCACACTTTCTCTTCTGCCCCCCTTATCTGGAGAATTATGACATCAGACTTCCGCGTCCATCCCCCCTTTTTTACACGGAAGTTCAAATATGGAAGTAAACACAGAGAATTATGACGTCAGATTTCCACCATCCTTTTCTACATGGAAATAAACACAAATGGGGAATGAATCTATAGCCTTTTCCCAAGTGCCAGGTTGGTTCTAGAAGTAAGCACTGAAGCTGGTAAAGTCTTCACAAGGCATACAATCTACGACTTCAAGCTAAACTCTATAACTTCCAACAGCAAAAATTCTGACGATCTCGTGTCATTTGATCTGATCAATTGACGTTGTGTAGCAGTAGCAGCTGCTATAGCTTTCCATTTGTTTAAGCTGCCTCAGTTGACATGCTATGTCCACATACCAGGGCTAGTGAGCTTGGTTTTCTGGCTGCATCCTCACATTTTTACCTAGTTTCACTCATGGTGTTTTCTGTTGTTAGGCTGCCTAGGTTTCCCTCTGGATTGGACCTCTGTACAGGTCCTCTTGTAAATTCCATCCTGTAGCATGCATGCCAAACTCTACGCCATCGACCACGCAAAATTATGCTCCCACAGCACCCCACATAAACTGATGACTGCCAGAGTGTGGTGGTAGTTTGAGAGAGCTGGTTTGGCAGTGAACATGCCACCAGTAGTAAGAGCAAAAAAAACAACAACAAAATCCCATGGAGAGGCTTATTATAGACATGAAGATCTCTGGCCAACCAATCCTATGAAAGTACTGTCGCCATGGCAATGACCTGACCAAAATACTGAGCAGTAATCTAAACATATTCAACAAAGAAAATGGCGCTTCTCTACTCTGGAAGACAACATGAAAAACTTTCGTCCATGCTCTCAAATGTGACAGTTTTCAACATTACCATTCATCACAACAAACAGTATATAGGTCATATTACCATCCGTAATGAGTCTGATGCCATTTTTTTTCTACGCATATACATATATTGAGCGATTGGGGACATGAAAGGAAAATGAATGTATGTTACTTTGGCTGAAAACTTCTGTCCATATATTCACAGGTAACTCCTGTGAACCCAATCAGTAAAATATAATATTTTTCAGTGAAGCCTCACTTTGAATCTGACTCGTTGCACTGGGTCAGATGACATATGAGACGCAACATGATGAAACCAGGCACTCGTCAAACTGAGGCGACCGGAGAAATCACGTGTTTTTCAACAGTGAGTGAGGTTTTAACGTACATGTAATATTATTTCTTCACAGATACCTTCAACATCAAACTAAGGATTAATAAGGATTAGCAAACTGATCCGCTGTGTTCTCTTTCAATTCAGCTGCAACAACAGGTCACCCCTTTAGTCTGTAACTGCCAATATCTTGACTTCTCCCTAAGGTAGAACAACACACAGGAAGAGAAATGAATAATCTTCATAGTGACACCAATAACTCCATATGTTTAAAATTTGACGAGTGCCTGATTTCATTGTGTCGCATCTCATAATGATTTCTTCCACGTGCTTGCTAGGACAATACAATGAAAACATGGAGATAGAAAATGTGAATGAAAATGCAGGAAAGTGAATTGGCTGATCTTGCTGCTTAACTGTGAAGCTACACTGAATTATATACAAAAAAATCTGTTAGACATACACTCACAACAGCAATCAAGTTATTAATACAGAGTTTTTAACTCTTTCAGTGCCAGGACTATGACACTGAGAAACTTTGAGATACCAGTAGATCAAATTGTTGCAACTTTTCATTTTGTAAGGACATAAGCTCAACTTTAAATGGCCATATGTCTTACAACCAGGGCAAATGTCGGAAGTCATGCCGGACAATGAAGATATACGGCCATCTTTGGTCATACCTTCTGACCAAGATACTGATTTTTTCTTGTGTTTTCATAAAATGACAACTTAACCCTTTTTAATCTGAAAAAATAAAAATATTTGGTATCATAGTCAGAAAATAGTTAAAAACAGTCAAAAACAGCAGTGACTTCAACTCACCCAGCACAACTTCCGATTCATTTGTCCTGGGCACAAGACATATAAATCCCTGGCTTTTCATGGCCACACTGGGAGATGACAGTATGACCATGCAATGTCTGGACACTCAAAGGGTTAATAAACCAATATGACAGTCCCTGTAGGATATACACAGTATGACTGCCCTCAGTGTTCAACACCAAAACTTCCATTTTTTGTGAGTTCTCTCCATCCATGACAGCTTTGGAGGAGGAGTAAAACTGAAAATTAATGTGATAACTTAAAGAGGGAGGCAAAGATGAAAGAGAATAAGGCATCACTGGAAGCTGACATATGAGGTTCACAATGAAGTCTCATTTAAGATACAGCACAATGAAATCAGGCTCTCATCAAATTTTAAGCATATGAAGCTACTGGTATCATTGTGAAGATTATTCATTTCCCTTTCTGTGAATGTAAAATTTTTGGTTCTCCCTTAACACTTTGCTCCCAGTTGTTGCAATTATGCTGCAGCCTGAAAATCCCCTTCTTACCAATGGTTGCATTAAGGCAATGTATAACTCTCTTTGGTGGAAAATTCTTTTAGTTTGTGACTTCCTGTCCTCTCTATGTCCTTCTGCCGATGTTACCTTGTTCAGCTGTTGCATTAATGCAACGACTGGTGTGACGGGGATTTTCGGGCAGTCACATAATTGCGACAGTTAGGAGCAAAGTGTTACGTAGAAGTGTAGATTATTAGCAATTAAAGCGATGGGATTGACCTGTTGCAGCAACTGAATTTATTAGAAAATGGTTGATCACCTTTGTTAATTCTTATTAGGTTATTGTAATTCAATGGTCTTTTACTCAATCTATTGGAGCAAATTTAACCCTGAAAAGCATCTTTAGATTGATACAGAAAGGGTCTATGAAGAAAAAAAAACTGTATTAAAAATTCATTCACTGTTGAAAACACGTTTTCTCTGGTTATCTCGGTTTGATGAGCACCTGATTTCACTGTGTCGCTTCTCATTTCATGATGAATATTTTGCTTACACTGTTTCTGTGATATCCGGGTCATACTTTTGTGAATTATGTCAACGCACTCATAACAAAAAGGCTGCCTTATGCATTCGACAACACACAAATCCATCAGCAGTAAGAGGGTTTAGGTAACTTATAAACTTGAAAGCAGCTAGCTAGTCTGAACCAAAACTCAAATCAAAGCTTCAAGCACCGAAAAACACACACAAGCCTCCATACACCAGACGAAATTTCAAACTCTATATCAACTATAAAAAACACAGCAAAATCATCATGATGCAAGAATCACTGTTCTGCTCTCTCAAAACAACTGTCAAAAAAAAAAAATACATATATATATATACAGGAAAAAATATCCTAAAAATACCAAGATCCCTTGTTAAAAATGTTGGTGCTTGTGCAAGAAGGATTATGTGTATAAAATAAAAAAGAAAAATCATGTACCTTCAACTATTCTTCTTCTTCTTCTTCAAAAAAAAAGAAAAAAATATTCAAAAAATTAACCCAATATCCACAATACAATATAATTCTCTAAAAGAACGACATTTCTCCTGAAAAACAACAAACTTTAACTTTTCAACCATAAATTCATGGCAAAGAAGAATGTTTGAACCAAAATGCTCAGAATAGCAAACTGGAAAAATTTTTTTAGCAAGATGACATCAAACAAAGACAAAGACATGCTGCTGAGTACAGTCATATAAATCAATTTCTTCGAGTTTTTGTTATTTACATATAATCTTTGACTTATACATATTTTTATTTTTGTGATCTTTGTCCAGATATGTCAACATTTTGGCAACTTTAAATGATCAAGATATTTTAATTTCAAACATAATGGTGATGAATTAATGATTTATAATTTGAGCATGATTGTGAAGAGGTAGGGGTAAGCCAATGGCAGAGCATAATATAATCACTCAACAATTTTATGCCGAGTAAGAATAATGCTGTGTCCTCTAAGTGTTGGGTTCCTTCCCTTTCTGTGCTCTTCTCAAATTCTTTCCATACTTTCATCAACTGAACTTCTAACAGAATTTTTTTTTTTTTTTTATTTGCAAATGGCTTTTTCATCTTTCCAATACCTTCAATTTTTTTTGGGGGGGGGGGGGCATTTTCAAACCAATAATATGAAAACCCCAGTGTAAAAACCCGATAAGTCACATTTTCTACAAATGGAGAAAAACAGAAATTAAAGTTTAGAAGTCTATAGACTTTCACTGTACACCCGTTTAAAAAAAACTCTCTTTTTAGCAGAACTTACCTGGTTTTGCCGAATTATTGTTCTGGTTAAAAAATCTTACCACTGTGCTTTATAACATCAGGACAATAACTCATTTTTCACAAAAATGTGACTTATCTAGCTTTTCCATTGAGTCTTCATATAGTGTAAAGATAAGTGCCCACCTAATAAGAGTTAATGCAATTCAGAGGGAAAATGCTATCAATAACTTCGTTTGAACATATGTAAGCTTCTGCAACATTTGCTCTTGCGTCAGCTTGCATGTAAATGTACTTTCTCCAAGCCCACTTAAGTCTTTGATGAAGTATAGATCAATAAACTAATCTTTGTTTGCATATAAGACAAACTGTATTTAAAAAAAAAAAAAAAAAGAATGCCATTTAAAAAAGCCCTAATAATCACTTGGCTTTGAGTTGCATACAAAGTTGGTAAAGAAAGCAAAAAGCACAAAAAAGCTTAATTCAGATACTTAGCTATACAAAACAAAATATAACAGAACAAATTTTCCAACATCACTTGTGAATCCATGTTCACATGTTGTCATCAGACTTGACATCTAAGGATGTTTTTTTTATCAGTTTGTTTGTTTGTGAAAATTACTTCTCTGGCTTTGCAACATTGTCGCTCTTATATGCTGGACTAAAAATTCTAAGAAACTATTACTTTTGGGGTCTTAAGAATCTTGCCCCCAATCCCTAAACATCAGACTAAATCAATGCTACTTACATCAAAGTAGTGAATTTGTTTTCTTAATTTGTGTTCTCATGCAATCTACTTCACATAAGTAGCTGAAACTTAAAATAATTCAAATTCAGGAAAAAGTCAGTTGCAAACGGTTAATTTTTGACTAAGCAAAAACCTGGAAATCCCAGGCAGAGTATTTGTACCTCCTGCTAAAAATATAACACTCACTGAAGTTTGTCACTGCTCCACCACAAGATCCAAGAACAGCTGTCACCGGCCCCGTGCATTTTTTATGTGTTTTGCTATGTCAATGATAGTGAACAGTTTGGAGTTTTTGTACCCTCCCCCCCCCTTCTCAAATAAGACGGGGATTTCCATCTGATCGCTTGTTCCGAACAAATCTATTACTAGTGGTGGCTGTCGCAGTCCCTTCCTAACATTTATTTGCATTGTTTTTTTTTTGTTCTTTGTGGTCATTTTATGCTGAAATTTGAGAAAAACTTTTCATTTTCTGCTTTAAACAGTATTACACACATCAATTTGCCCCTGTTAACACAAAGGTAAGCTTCAAAAATGTTTAAAACAAAACCTAACTTACATAGTAATTTAAACAGATTTGAGGTTCGAGCTTCCTTAAAATGATTTAAATATTCAACAAAACCATGTGTTCCTAATTGTTATATTTTATACAAGTTTCAAGGGAAGCAAATCTTGTGCCTGTTCTCAAAGTATTGTCAATGTCTGTTACAGTCCTATGTACAATAACAACAAAAAAAGGTTATTTATATCATATTGCACATTACATCAATCAAATATATATATACATGTATATATAAGAAAAAAAAGAAAAAAAGAAAAGTAAAAAATAAAATGAAAAATACCGTCTCAGATTTTATCAATCCCTACTGAGATAGAGTATTCAAAGAAGAGAAAAAGCCTCAGATCCAATATCTTAATATTGATATTTAATAATGCCCTTCAGGAGTGAGAAAAAAATGCTAGTGTGTGTGTGTGTATGGGGGGGGGGGGGGGGAGAGCAAATGCCCAATCTCTTTTCTCTCTCTTTT
>JBCAUA010107853.1:0-10095 GCA_038406235.1 Peronia verruculata
TGATAAATTGAATCAAAGAGTAACAAATGAAACATGTTTTTTTTTTTTTCAAATTGACTCATGTGATAACAAAACTCATTATAGGATTGTATCCTCTATTCCACCAGAACTAAGAACTAAAAATGTAAGTCACAGTATAACAAAATGAATGACAGAATGAAACATGGATTTCCATGGAGAAAAAAGTGGACAATGTAGAACAAACTGAGACACGGAGACCGTAATATAATAGATGATAATTTATCCAGTATAATTGATTTGATATACGAAACGTGCATAGCATGATGATGTGAAAGTGGCCCAACTAGAACACTAACACAATAGCAGTGCTAAATTTAAAACACACACACACACACACACACACACACACACACACACACACACGTTAAGTAACTGGCATTTCTAACCTGGCAAGCAAACATCGTAAAAGTTCAAGGAGCGTTTTAAATTGTATGGTTATGGTTTTTATAAGCTTTTCAACCTCCTGTAGTTAAAAAATTTAACCTCTTCTAGTTTATCTCAGCTGTCCACAACCGTGGTCAAAAAATAACCTAACACGATTGTGTTATTGAATTACTTTTTAGCTACTCTTTAGATTGTAAATCAGCAGTGAACTCATATTTTTCAACAGTTGTTATATCTATTTCGCATTATGTATATATAAGAAAAGTGAATGACTATATAATAATTGATTATTGTAACAAGAAACCAATTTCATGATCTATTGGAAAACTGAGGGCGAACAAGAACAGAATGTTTTTATTGGTGTATTATCAAGGTCACTGTACATGGATTTTGTCCAGAGCTTTAATGATTCTATTTAAACACAAAACAAAAGGAGAAAAAGATCACACGGGAAATAAATAGGCTACAGTTGTTGACTGAATTACAAACTGCAACAAATTAAAAAACATTGCATTTTCTTGAAGACAAAACCTCAGTTTTCTCCCATGTATAGAAAAAAGAAAAAAAAATAGATGTATGCCGTTCTTCCCCTGGGTCTTCACCGACAAAAAAAAAAATGCATACATATATGTCACCGTGTGCTGTTAATAACTGCAGAACTGTATGATCACTATGCTTTTGTTGTTGTTGTTGTTGTTTTAATGGAACGTTATAGTTTTCAAAGACAGTATTATATTACTGTGAGCACATTTTAAGACGAGTATTAAATAACAATTATGCCCTGCCCCCTTTTTTTGCTCCATCCCCGTTCCACCCAAAACAATAATAGCATATTGACGAAATAACCATAAACAGTACTAGGTATATCTATAATCTAAGTACGACACACAGACAGAAAAATGATGACACACCTGAGAATCCAGACCTACGGTGAACAGCATAAGGAAGAAGAGAACTCCCCACAGCTGTGGTACAGGCAGATAGGAGATGGCCTCGGGATAGACTACATAGGCCAAGCCAGGTCCTGAATGATGAACACACAAATATATATTACATACGTACATATATATATATATAACTCTCAGTAATGGAATACTTGTCCATCTAACATGAACAATATAACATAATGGCCTCGGGATGTATTCACAAAGTTATTGTAATTTGATCGGACTATCTGATTGGAAGCCTTTTATGTACAAGCTAAGGTACCCATGCCGTATTTCTAAAGCTAGCAAAACTCCCTATGCATTGATGTAACTCTTACACTATTACCCAGGTATATTATACCACACGGAAGACATGAAGTGCATAAGAAGTTGCAGCGGAAACTTCCTAAACATGCAAAGTGTAACTCCAGGGGCGACGTGACCCTTCCGTAAATTGCCTTAGACTGCAGCCATATTGAATCTGGCGGCCAGAGCCCACCTCGGCGCCTGAGCCTTAGTGTGGTCGTCAGATGGCAATCCTGACCAAGGCGCGGCGTGATATGCATTGTAAAAGAAGAAATTACACTCTGGAGAACTGAGGAGAGATTGAACAAACTAATGGATCTAGCCAATGTTTCTCTCTCCACTCACCCCCCCCCCCTTCCTCCTCCCGTCCTCCCTTTCCCTCCTCTCCTTTATTTTTTTAAATTCGATTTTATTTTACATTTTATAAAGAACAAACGTAAGGAAATTAACAGTGCTTTATAAGTAAGAACATTTTATTTGACTGTTTTGTCCATTGTGTAGCCTAGGCCGTCTCTTTGGTCATCATCATCATTATCCTTGTTGTGATCCTCATTTGGTTCTTTATTACAAAAAAAAAAAAAAAGGCATCAGTATTTCGAAGCCGCCACTCAAGTTTTAAAAGCAGCTACAGACAAGATGAAACATAAGAACAAAAAAGAATGTGCATAGAAAAACATCAAATGACTTCAGTGTAAATTTGCACAAAATAGAAATCACAGGTACTTCCAAACTGTCTCTGCATTCTCACGTATTGTTTCTTTTGAAAAACAACATTTTCAGTCATTCGAGTTTCCGTCCTCAAAGAGGTAGGAGGTGATAATACGCCATCTCCCTCGGTCTAGTGCAGTCTTGCAGCACTCAGTCATTGTTTTCCCAGTCTTCAGTTTTCTTGAGTCAGCTTTTTTTTTTGTCTTCTGCTCCTTCTTCTTTTCCCCTTCGAATTTTCCGTCTACGATTTCTTTCTGACTGTTTTCGTGCCTTCTTATTTGGACATATGAAGAGAGCTTTCCTCTACTTATCGATTCTATAAGGATTTTCTTCTTCAGACCTAAATCTTCGATAACCTCTTTATTTGTTTTCTTGGCTTTCCACGAGACGTTATCCATTTTCCTATACATCCCAGATAGGTGAAGCTACTAACCTGTTCGATTTTGAAAAATAACAGATGAGACAATGTTCGGCTTCTTTTTCCACGAGAGAGAGAGAGATTTTCTCCAGAAATGAAATTCCGCCGGGGTTCGGGTTTGGCAATGTAAAATCAGTGCTCGGAAACGTATTCATTATTTCAACGGAGTCCCTCATTTGTTGTGGGATAACGTATGCTTATACACAACTTTACGTAGACTATGTAGGGAACATGTTTGATTGAACAACATTGTATGAAGACCAGGATCCCTCAACTTGGGCAAAGTCAGATCGGAAGCGATAGCGATTCATTTATTATTATTAATATTGCAAGTAAGTTAAGTTTTATTGACACTTGATTTAATTTGTGTTTTTTCATTTCAAAGTATTTGCTTTATTCCTGTTACAGTTACATGGTTGATTGATGTGCACACAGCAGTGCGAAAGCTATTAATTAAAATAATTTCAAGTGAAAGAGTTTCTTAGAATGCGAAGGGGACATTTTACTCAAATCATTTCAACCAAACATAATTGGCTATTTTCTAACATAACTGTAACTAAAGCGAAGGGGCTACTCATGAAATGTTTTCCACTAAAACAATTTTGTTCAATGTTTTCCCTTCAGTGTCCGCCCAGCTGTTGTCAGGGCTCTTTCGGTCAGACCGTTTGACTTCGTGGACAGAACATTCTCTGTTCTGGTGTTGTCTTCATCGTCCTCTGAACTCTGTGGCAATGTTATAGAGCATAAGACATGCGATCATAATCTGACATGCAGTATCTGGTGTCACTAGATTGTTTGATTTTCTGACATTTCTATTTCTTCTATAGCATTCCAAAAACTCCTCTACTGAAAATAAACACCACGAAATCCCATACGACTTGAACTCAAAACTTCGGGAAAAACGCGACGCCGGAAGTACGTCATACTTTTTCTTACCTCATTAAATAATTGACACTATTCAGTACTACTATTCTTTGGAGGCCATCTAGGTTCAATAGGCTCATTTAAGAGTTTTAATGACACATTTCCTCCACTCTGTAATAGGGTCAAACCGAAAAGTGAGTCAAATTTGTGAATAGTTTGGAGTGTTTGTAACCCTCTGCTAAAAATAGACGCCAGTATTTCCAGCCTTTTGCTTGGTCGGAACAAATCTGTTCTTGATTATCAAAGATTTCATATGGGTGCATTCGGTCTCGGACGACACGCTGACATTGAAGAGATCTGCTTGATTGAATTCCAGTGCCAGAACAAGAACTTTTTTTTTCTTAGCTCTATGGCAGGACTGTCCAAACGTTTTGTAAAGCGGGCCAGATTTGGTGAGGTGAAAATGTATGGATGTTGACCATTCAGCCAAATCAGTCCTGGAGGCATTAACATTAAAACTATTACAGACGAACTATGAAATGAATTTTTATTGCAAATGGCATAATTTCATTTCTTAACACAGAACACAAACAAATCTAAACACGTTTTTACCAAAATGACTCTGTGTCACGAATTCTTGGTGTTGAGTAGATGTGGTCGTGACTTAGAAGTAGCAATCAGGTGATAAGTGGATGTGGACGAGACTCATACAGTAGCGGAGAAATGAAAACAAGAGTCCTCCAAGTCGAATAATAACACAGAATTTAATCCAGTTGATCGGCTATATTACACAGAATATACAATAAAGTACAAGCGCAGAGCACGCATAGGGCAGCTACTGTCTAACACTTGTGCGTATCGCACTTGATGAACCTTAGTATGTTCGCACTCTACACACACCTTCCCTCTCTCACTGACTGGGCTCTGTATTTATACACACATCAGCCATCGAGAAGCTTCCTTCTAGTGCTTTCTCGGCACGAGTGGTGTGTCACATGCTATAGCAAACACGCATGCAAGGTCAGGCCGGGAACTGCCCAAACCCTACGAGACACACACTGGAATGTACTCGATCTCTCCTGACCTTGCGCTATAAATAGCTACATGAACATGCATGTGACCTCTCGTGTGCGCACTGCACAACATGATTCGTTACACTCTATATTTTTACATTTCATTCTTCCCAAACACAGGCTCCGATGGCTAGGTCCTCTGAGGTGCATGGAAGACAGAAGACTCCCCAAAGATATCCTTTATGGGTAACTAACGTCCGGGAAGCGATCAGTTGGATGACCAATCCTGACGTCTGCAAGCGGGACATGAGATCATGCGGCATGGACATCAATCAATGGGAATGCCTAACGGATGATCGTGCAGCATGGAGGCACGAGGTCCACAGCTGTCTCAGACACGGAGAGGAGTGTCTATCAGAAAAGGCGGAGGAGAAAGGTCATCGCAGAAAACAGGCAAACGAGAACGAACGACCAGGGAGCACATTCGATCACATGTGACAAGTGTGCCATGGATTACCACTCACGGACTGGACTCTACAGCCACATGCGAAGTTACAGACAACCAAGTCAAGTCCTAAAAGAGCGTCTACCGGATGATCATAATGGGATTGAGGTGCCCAGTACTAGATCAAGGCTACTACTTCTACTACTACTAATAATTTAAAGACTACATAAAATGAAGAAAGGGTCTGGCTGGAGGAACAAAACACTTTCTGGAAGATGAGACATATCTAGGTTCATTTGAAACATCACGGAAGCTGCGGGCCGGTGGAACAGTTAACAAGGGCCGTGGTTGGTCCCCGGGACGGACATGGACATATCCGGTTTCAGTAACGGAATGCTTGACCTAGCGTGTAAGTTACCCTGTTTAAGTCGTTCTCCACCTCAGTCTGTGTAATATTGGATGTACTTCATGTGCCTTGATGTTGAGTTACCGTAAATGGACCGAGTAACACATTAGTTCTGTCACGCTCCACATACAGGTGCCGTGGTATAAGATAATATAAGTTAGTTCAATGCTCATGAAGCCAAGTTACACCTACCACCAGCAGGCTGAATATAGGGTCCACAAACTGGAATTGTTAAGTAGCCTACAACCGTATAAAAATATCTATGTAACTAGATCACGCACGATGCGTACCTAGTGACGGGTAGATCATTGGTCCGATGTCTAATTTAAAAAAAAAAATCAATAACAATAATAATTGAAAAATAGAGAATAAAGGAAAACATTTTTAGATCTCGTATAACAAACCTGAAAATGCTATGGAATAATTTAACCATATATAAATTTATTTTAGTGAGACATAAATTATGGTTTCACTTATGTACCATTTGAAAGATAATACTAACACATTACCAGTGCACCAAAGAAAATCAACTAAAATAACCACTTCGTTAGCTGCATCAACGAGAAGATAGTAAAACAAAATACATCTGATACGGCTAATTATGATTGGGTAAATTATAGTCATAGGAGTTATCATTTGCACCGTATTCATGCAGTCATCATTGCCTGTGACCTGGGATATCTGCTGTAACAAGGTGCATCTTACTACGTGGTGTACTATGAAGAACACGTTGAGCTATACCTAAGCAGAACCCTCCACGGGCGTCGAGGGTTTTTAAGTAGGTTCTCTACTCCCACCTGCAGGCGGTGTGAGCCCGTTATTGGTGCGGTGTCTCCCATGGAGTGCCATCCTCGACATTCCAGGGGAGACATCTCTTCTCTCTCTCTCTCCTCGCTCCTGTCTTCTGTCCCGCTTTCGTTCCTCTCTTCTTCTTGACGTGTAAATGTATCTTACAAAGCCGTAATCGTGCTGATGTGTCGTTAAACCCCAACAGAAACAAACAAATAAAGAAACAAAAAAACAAACAAACAATTAAACAAACAAACCTAAACGGACATTTCCTCAGAAAACGTGCCGCCTATCTATTTATTTACACATCATCTCTTTCATTCTCTCTCTCTCTCTCTCTTTCTCTCTCTCATTCTTACCTTTAGCATCACTCCCCCCTCCCCCCGCCCCCTAACCAGTCCACCTTACCCCACTGCTCTCTTTTTTTTTTTTCTCTCTCTCTCTATCTCTCTGTATGGCCAAGCCCGCACGTCCGCTAACAGTTGTTATCACTTGTACACCAGGCCAAAACGTGACGTCACATCATAGTCTGCAACTGACAAAACCAAGTCACTAAAGGGTTCAAACCTGGTGACCTATTTTATTGCCCATTTTACGATTTGAAAAAAATCATAGCCATAACTAAATTAAATTATGCTAAATGTGCACAGCCATGCTAATGGGTGATTGTGTGTCTAGACAACGAAGGTAGGGAAAGAAAAGGGGGGAGGGGCGGGAAGCCGAAGGTTAAACATTGAGAATCTCTCTCCCCTCTCTCTCTCTCTCTTTCTCTTTCTCTCTCTCTCTCTCTCTCTCTCTCAAAGCAATAGACACAACACACACTAGTCATATACACATGGATATAATAATCGCCAGACACCATCACTATCCATAAAAGGTTAATTACCCATAAAAGTACAGAGATCCATACTGTTTGCAGCAAGAAGCGCATGGCCAGAACAATCACCCTCAGAATCGGCCCCTAGTCTGTAGGCCATGTGGTAGTACATTTATTAGGGTCTGCGTAGATTGTGCCCATGTGCGTGCTAGGTCTTGTTGAAACACACTTACACATACAACATTTTCAGGACAGCCGCCTATGATTTAATAACTTGGTCGTTTTCTAGCATAAATCCGGCGTTCCGCCACTTAAAACAACAAAACTGATCTCAAAATACGCAAAAATGTCTTTAAAATAGTTACAGCTTCAAATTTCTTCTCCGTCGACTGAAGCACACCCTCCGTTTGTCGGTTGCCTAGCTGAGTAAAATCGTGCTCGCATGAAAATCACGTAGTCAGGCGCGACAATTAGTCACTGACTGTCTAAAACTGGATCATTTGCATACGAGCCGCTTTTCTAGTTGATCAAGACAGCTTATGATACTTCTAGACCAGCGAGATTGTGAAATTATTTCATATCATTTCCATTTCTGTTGCATTGGCTGAATTAGGTTTTATTTATTTAGTTATTTATTTATTTATTTATTTATTGTCATTTTTTTTTGTTGTTGTTTTGTTTTGTTTTATTTCACTTTATTTCATTTTTGTTATCTGTTGTTCTCTTTTTTTACTATACGACATCGGAAATAATGCAAACCAACCGTTGAACGCATAACAACGGATAGCACTAGTTTACTTTCTAGCCATTACTGTGTCGGAATCTAGATGAACGAGCTAGAGAAGGCTCAGAGGAAACGGCTGGTTCATACGAGTACATGCGCAGTTACTATAATTTGCTATTTTTATGCGTCTTTGGGTATCAAATTTCAATTTTTGTACTCTCTAGGGCGGTGAAGTGTAGCTTGGCCTCATGAAAACTGGATCTCTTACAGACACTGTATTCATGAAGTTACTGAACTCTGGGGTCACGTTGACCCTGGACCTTTGCGGAAGAAGATCAACGGACAAAGACTGACTTTTTACATTCGGACGGCCAGCCTCATCCACCCATTCATGCAGCCATCCTCCATCTATCCGTCCCTCCCTTCATCCATCCGTTCATCCATCCATTTAGTCATCTATTCATCCAACAATCCATCCATCCATGTGTCAATTCACCCGCCATCCACCCGTCCCTCCCCCCCCCATCAATCCGCCAATCTATCCATTTAGCTATCTATTCATCTATCTATCCATGCATTCATCGATCAATCCATCCATCCATTCGTCCATTCATCTTCCGTCCATCCGTCCCTCTATCCATCCATCCGCCCATACATCCATTTATGCATTCTTTCATCCATCCATAGCCTATCCATCCATCCATCTATCCATCAATTTATCCATCCATTAATCGCTCATCTTTAATTATGTTGTTCTATGCCCCCCCTCCCCCCCCCCCCCATTATAAATAACTAACCTGAGCTGGAGAAGTTGGCCACGGGAACATCCAGTCTATGAGCCATGTGTCCTAGCATTGTGAAGATGGCAAAACCAGAAAACAGACTCGTCCCTTCGCAGATAAACGGCAGAATCATGGAGTCTCTGATCACAAAAAAGACCAAGGGGACAACATCAAGGCAAAGTGAAGACAAATAGGGCTGAGATTCTATAGTAGATAAAATGAAGGTCTTTAGACTTCAGCTGAAGTGTTTTGAACTATGTAATCAAAGTACTCTAAAGAGTCTAGAAGTATCATAAGATGTTGAAATCCTACGACGGAGTATTATATTACACGTGTATAACAGTTTCTGAGGAAAACACAAACTCTGTTGTTACAGCAGGGCAAAATAATACTACTCGGAGCATTGCAAACATTAACATAGGTAATTGATTATATACCTAACAGGGTGGGGTCTTGTTGTTGAGGTTGGAGAGAGGGGGAGAGGAAAGGAAAAGAGGGGAATGGAGAAGGGAATTTTGTCCTGAATTCATGCTTTTCCTACAGGAAAAAAAAAACGATTCTCGGCTGTGTTCCCTCTTAAGCACTTTTCTTTCTGAATATAACAATTGTTTTAAAAAGAAGAAAAATAAAAGTTTGTATCAATGACAACACGACATTGTCATATACCTCAGACAGTTGTTGTTAAACTTGTTGTAGCTGGCCATGGTGATGAGGGTACCCCAGGCAGGACCCAGTGAATAGAATACCTGTAGACTGGCCTCCACCCACGTCTGTATTCGCAGGAGTTTACTGGGAATGACGGAATACAAATGTAATCAATTTCAGTTGGATACACTAGAAATCCTCGACTTTTGAGCTCCAGGACAGTGTTAGTGCATTGTCTAAAACTTTTATAGTCCAGATCGGAGAAAACAAAATATTTCGGAAACTGCAATCTTTGCACAGTTAACATAGGTTTCTGGTGCTGATATCTCGTATTAGCATTAACATTTTCTGCATCTTGCAATATTTTGACCTGACGCAATCTACGTTGACCTTTTGTTAACTCAGATCAAGGCTGAATAGAGTAAAGCAACATATCAGATACAATGTTAGGAATGACTTGTAAAAAAAAAAATGAAACTCAAAAACACATTAAATGCTTTTAATACGTAAACTAGTTCTAAAACTAAGACCTTGAATTCAAATTAGCTTAAATTTTCACGACCAACCTTCAGCTGAAGTCATGGAATTTCAATCTTATCTTAGGTCAGCACTGCCATTTGTCTTAAAGACTACTCAGGGCGCTTGAGAGTTAATTTTATACCATAATCCATGACAGATAGGGCTGATAAAGATGAGTCTTGCTTCTTTCGTGGCCGACGAGCTAAGTTTGCTGTTTATTTATCGTTATCAGAGTTAACGGAGAACTTCCTATGTCACCGTATCGAGAAACACTAAGGCTGGGAAGACAAGTAACCCGTGCACGATTCTAGACTTCGGGCAAAATATA
>JBCAUA010107864.1:0-10095 GCA_038406235.1 Peronia verruculata
CATCCATCCATCCATCTATCCATCCATCCATCCATCCATCCATCCATCCATCCATCCATCCATCCATCCATCCATCATTTAAAAGAATGCTCATCATTGGACTTGAAGCTGCTATTTGAAGTTAAACATGTCTTTTCTGTAACCCCCTGTTGTCCAAGAAATTACGTTTTTCTCTCTCTTTACCAATAGGTCATGTAACTGGTAAAAGATTACCATGATAATGTGTCCATTCAGACAGGAGTATTCGTGTAGTACTGATTTCTCTGATGTCAGAAATATATAACAGTGGAATGTAGAATGCAGAAATGCCGTCACATTTGAATCCATCAAACCAATTTAAGAACTTATCACACACTAAGATTATACAGCATATCTATGATAATTTAAAATAAAACAAAATATTGTGAAACCTTGAGAAATAATGGAATGGATCTCAGTTATAGTGAGTTACATTTGGTTACAGTATTAACTAAATGATTTGAGCATACTTGAGCCTGAACCATTTCAGCTGCTATTCTCTGTATGATTATTTCATGTCACTTTTTTTTTTTTTTTCTTTTTTGACTGTCAAATGTTAGATTAAGTAGGAAATCTAAAGTCCATAATTTCATCGGCTGGTATTCATGCAAAAGCTTTGTGGACATCAATGAAACATTTGTAAAAAATGTTCATCGGTATGGACACTGTGCATGAAATTTGTCACTTAATTTTTAATTTTTTTTGTTTACGGTTTTCAGGGCTTGAATTAGCCCCAAAGGAGGGTAAGCAAAAAATGCCCCGGTTAAGGTCTGAATTTCAAGGGCACAGGGGCACTGACTTAGAGCACTGGGGCAATGATTGACTGGTGATACATGAGAGTGATGCTAAAGGGTATGAACACTATATTTCCAACAAACTTAAGTTTGAAATGAAGAGAAACAACAAAACATTCAATCCTTCAATATTCTTAGAGGAATAAAATGTTTAATCAGTTTTAATTTTATATAAAAGTAAACAGTCCCAAATTGTGAGTATTTTTCACAAAATCATACATATGTAAATATAAAAATGGGTAGGCAATGCTGATTGGCCGAATTACATTGAATTGTCCCGCTCAATTTGTCGTTCAATTGCGCATGATGTTATCGTCGCTCAGTGAGATGACTTTAGTTGCATGTAGTTTGAAAGTATAATATGATTGAGGATTGGAATGGAATTCAGAAGTTCTACATCTTTAAGAAATATGGGCAGTGCATTAATTGCCCGGGAATTTTGAGGGCACCGCGGCATTGGAGAAGATTGCCTCGTAGCCCTGGTGTATTTTGAGCCCTGATTTATCTCATACCCACAGATATTCTTAGGGACAACTTAAATCCATAAAAGTTCAAGAATACATTGTTTCAAAAGCACAAAGCTGAGACTAAAACTAAAGAATATTCTTCATTCCTATCAAGACTGCCAAGAAATGTTTAAATCCACAAGAGATATTTCACATTTTAAAGGAGTATGAGTATAAATGTGTTTACCTCTGACTTGGCTTGCATCAGCATTGTCCACACTCTTTTCAGCTTCTTGGTCTTCCCAGCCACCTCCTCCTGCAAGCTAGAGTACTTCTCCTCTATGTCCAGCCTCTCTTGCTATAAGCAGCAGATAAGGTAAGAAAAATAATAATAAGTGTTATTCCCTTATTCACAGGAAGTTTCATGATCATTTCAAATGACTAACTGCACACATACACTCAATATGTATAAGGCCATATTCAATGGAGATGAAAGAGGTAAGGAGTGACATAAGCAGACACAGTTCTTCAAATGGATTCGTTTAACAAACTGGTTATTACCACGTCCTATGTTCGAGAACAAACTGTCTATTTCCATATCCTATGTGGAGGAACCTGATTACTAATGTTAAGACACTTGGTCCTCACTGGACTTTGAGCCTCAGAGAGGTGCTAAGAAAACTGGATGATTTAAAAACACGAAGCACAAAAGAGAACAGACACAAAAGGCGCAATAAGTATAGATACTTACCTCCTTCTCCTCCAGAGCTTTTTTCAGTTCTTCTTCCTTCTCTTTGCGAGCTTCCAATTCCTTGGCACTCTCCTCCAGGAGTCTTTCTTGTTCCTCTGCTTTCTCCAACAGATTTTCACCTCCTACGATGATCTTTTTCTCTATGACAGCCAACTTTTGTTTGAGTTGCTCCTGCTCATCCCTGAATGGATGATAACATACATGATAAAAGACTAAGGAATTGACAGATAAGTTCAAGATCATTGCTGTATATAAAAGCTGATGATACGTGTGGAAATGAGTGCTGTTTCTACATACAGTAATCTTGATTTTATTGAAAAAAAAAAAAGAAAAAAATCAAACAATAATTACATAACTTCACAAACCTTATGGAAACAACTAATTACTTTTCACCCTCTTCCTCATAGACAAAACACTTGAAGAGGGCTACAATGATAATCCAATGTAAATCTTTCTAGTTTTAAATCTATGACCAATCCATTTGGCATTAGCTGGTTAAGAATTCTATGAACATATCCTGACCAAGATGTTCTGAATCATTCAGAACTGGATTGATTAATACTTTTACCATACAATCCAATTAAAAATGTCAGGAATGCAGTTTGAGACTCACTGATATTTTTTGAGCTCAGATTCCTTCTTGTCCAGATCCTGTTTGACTTTGTTCCTCTGCTCCTCTGCCATGTCTTTCTTAGACTCCAGGAGACGACGATCTTCCTCAATCTTGGCCTGGATCTCTGCCATCTTTTCTTTGGAAATGTGTTTCCTGCCTTTTTAGAGAGATGCAAAGCAAGGGATTAGAATTTTTAGGAATCTTAAAAGAAAGTGGCAAATGTAGTTAGTCAAGGCAGGTTCTAAGCTTCAAAGATGAAATCAATTTTGTTTTCTAACATCACAGTCCACTGGAAATATTCCCTTAACTCACTTTGTCTTATCTGGCCCACCCTAAAAACAACAGCCTGTAATCAATCTCTGGGTTCTATTTAATTCTCACATTAGTAAAAAATGTCAGTCACCAATATTAATGTATTTTGTTTTACTTTTGAAATGCGTAATATGTGCTGAAATATGGAACCATTATTTAGCAAACGTGCAGTAACTAACATTTTTTTTTTTTTTTTTTAAATGAGGCATCTGTGAAACTTGACTGCAGTAAAAAATCTTAGTATTTCATCTTAGTACCAGCACATGCTCTACACAGGATATGTCCATAAACAGTGCAGTTATCATTGCATGCCTTTTCAGGCTTGACTATGATGTCTACACAGCTAAGCTAATCACATCAGAAAAAATTGATTCCTAGAGCCCACTTCTTGACTTTGTTAGCTAAACCTTATAGAGTTGTCAAAATCACATTGCTACAGAAAATCTCGACAGTTCTTTTTAGGATGATTACTACTGTTGTAATCAGTCATACTAAATCCTGTTTGCAGTGCCTTTACCAGCAAAGAGTAGAGCATAGAGTGAAGAGAATCAGGGCCAAATATACCCAGCTTCTATTCTATACAGTTGGTATACGGCTGCTGTTCGCATGCAAAGCAGTTGGAGATTTTGCTATTGAATCCAAGTGATGCTGTCAACCACTTGCCTTGAATACATCGATTCTAAATAAAAATTGTGCTTCAGGATTGATATTGAAGACAAGCTGTACCAAAGGTTATAAGGTACTGATCACTGACCAATTTCTTTGGCACATTTTTTATATCTAGGCAAACAGAGCTAAATTTTCAGAACTCAAATGAAACTGTCATGCAAAGACGTCATCTGAGAGCTGTAAGGTTATAGTTCAGTCTGATTTCCATCGTTGGTTCACTTCTCTGATACCAGCTTGGATAGCTTAGTTTTATGAGTTTTCATTCTAATGAGGTATTTCGAGAAAAACCACATGACCGAGGATTTTCGCTCACACGCTGATTTGTTTACTTGCTCTGCGCATGGCAGACAAATCTCGACGAATGATGAGCTTTCAAACCTGTCACATCATGTAGACAAAGTCACATGTGAGCGATAGTGCCTCGGTCATGTGACCGATCTCGAAATACCTCATTATGTGTTACACACTACTTTTATTTCGCATCTAACTAGTATGAATCATGTTTTACGTGCTCATGCGTGGAAAAAAACAAAACAAACAAATACAAAACAAACAGAAACAAACAAACAAACAAAAAATGTTATACAAATACAGAAATAATCGTTCATTCAGTCAGTATTTAGTACAGATTAATTGTATCTCAGAAGCCAAAAAGTAGTCAACTGTACCTATTTAGGAAACGAAATGATGTTGCACTTTTATGGCCACAGTTACAAAGTTTTGCCTAGTTCAGTGACAATACACGTGTTTCCCGAAATTCCCTACCACAACTAGATCTATTGAAACGTAATAATTTATAGGTAAAGGTAAAAAAAAAAAAAATTACGGCCTTGCCTATCCTGTTCAATCTTCTGATACAATACAGGTACCTTGTACATTTTGTGTTTTTAGGAATGAAACAAATAGAATGTCGCACGGAATTAATAAAAACATTTAGTTCGAATGTCAACATCCAATTGTGTACTGGCATCATCTTTCGTCTCCATCAATCAGGTTATAGAGACAAATCACACAAGATCTAACCTCAATGGAATGATGTAACAATTAAAACGGAAACTGCATAGTAACTGTAGTATAACTTATTTTGCTCGGAATATTGTTAACATGTTTGCCTTTTAGTTAACTTGTTTTTGTCTTTTTTTATGTTTGGTTTTTTTTTTGTTTATTTGTTTTGTTTTGTTTTTGTTTTTTGGTTTTGGTCTGAATGCATGTATAAAATGAACTGTTTCAGCAGCCCGAGCTCTTTGGAACGTCTACTAAAGTGATGGGCTACACCTTTACAAGAGTAAAAATGTTCCAGTGTATCCTATACTGTAAGCAACCTGCTATTTTCCTGAACTCGACACCACGGGCCACAGTTTTTATTAGCATAAATAACGGGATTTTGCAATTGTGATGATTTACGAGAAAGTAAATTCTGAACTTTCTGTGTGCGTGTGCTTATGCATCCGTGTGTGTGTGTGTGTGTGTGTGTGTGCGTTTTTTTTTTTTTTAAACCTGAGATGGCATACAAAAATTCACAGAAATTGCTGTTTTAGAAGTTATCACAATATTCATCCAAAGTGCACCATTTTATAGTTTACAGGCTATAGCAGGTATATTTTTGTTTTCTTCCTTGTTCACAGGTGATGCAAAAATTTGCTCCAAAATCACGTAGGCCGTATTGTCAGAACCAAAGGCATGGCTTCATCAACATTTAATGTGGTTCACATTAAATCTCGGGGTTCTGTGCACGGTGCTGAAGTACATGCTTTTATCTCACTTCATATGTTGTGCGCGCACAGTCGTGGATTCATGATTTAAGTGTTACCTTTGTGTCAAAAAAAATAGATGCTATTCTATACAAATACAAAATCAGTTCATTCAGTCATTCTGTATTTTGCTCAAGTAAATTTCTAAGGTTTTTATAGAATCATTAACTACTAGGAAAACGAAATGAGACTGCACAGGTCTGGTCACAGTTACAAACTTCCTACTAGTACTAAAAACGAGCAAACGTTGGTTCTACCCACCGTACACCGATTCCCTGGAATTCCCGACCGGGAGTGGATCTATTCAACACAGTAAGTCACTTTTCACCTTTTAATGGTGACTTACGGACTTAGAGGCTGCTCTCATGTTCAGTCTGCTACACCTGCGGTCTGGGATATTAAAATTTACAATCTATCGTGTTATTAGTATATCATGAACTTGAATAAGAAAACAAAAACTGTCACAAAAACGGTATGCCCGTCCTATGCATCCTACCACCCTTGTGAACTTGATGGACTCTTCTGATTCGGAAGAGTCTGAAATATTTGTAACTTAGTCTAGCACATTTGTTTTATGTGAATAGAATAAACAGGATATTGAATGGAGGAACGGAATGAACACAAACATTTAGCACGGGCATCACAGTTCACTGAGAATCAGAGTGTGTATCTGTATCACCGTATTGGTTATATTAGCCAGAATACAGGGACGGTGACATCATAGAACTAACCTCGGTGTCGCTTCTTTATTGACATTTATTACGAATATTGTTTTGATTATAAATCATTTTGCTTGAAATATTGCTCACTTTTTCTTCCTTTTGTTCTTCACATTTTCCTCTGTTTTTGAAAGAGGGGAAGGGGAAGTCTGTTTCACTTGAATGCATTCCTAAAATAGACTGTTTCAATACTCCGTGCTATCTGGCCCGCTCTAGTGTAAATGTTTGATTATATTGTTTACTGTAAACATCATACTAGTTTTCTAAACTATTTATCAGTAGACATGGCTCTTATTAAGCACCCATAACGAATTTTGCAATCCTGATGAGAAAAATAGATTGGGAACGTTTTTTTTTTCTTCCTCAGATAATAGGTCTATACAAAATGTCACGGAAATTGGTACACTAGAAACTGTCACAATGTTGGCCCAAGGTGTACCGCTACAAAATTTACAAACTATAGCAGATGGTATATGCTTAGAAACTATGAACTCTGAGATCTGTTATTAAATTATCGTTATTGTTACTTATTATATCATAACTTATAAGCTTATTGTTATTATTCTACCTCTCATAAATTCCAATCAAACAATGGATTCGTTATCTAATCAAGGGTCGCCACCCAATGTCCATTCCTAGCAATGAAACTCAGACTATTGCAAGAAAAGGTCTATAATCAAGTATTTCTTGCATCCATTGCTCTGTATCCAGTCAAATGGTGATAATCTACCAATACCGCAAGTAGCAAACAAAGGGAGCCCAAGTCTGGTTATAGCGGTCAGGAATGTCTGTTGAATGACCCTTGGTCAAACACGTTAGAATGGACATATTCACTGTTTAATAAAAGTTTTATTTTCAATGGCCAAAAAAGGCAGGACTTTAAGAGAAAACAAAACCGAAAATCACATTTTCTTCGTTTAGCAAAAACCATCAATACGCCCATTCCCCCTCCCCCTCTCCCTTCAAAATTACAGAGAAAAGATTTGATGATTGAGAGAGAGAGTGCTACACATAGGATTCCAAGTCACGAAAAAAAAAAAAAACGAATTGGGTTGGAAAAAAAAGAAAGAAGAAGACGAATAACTATAGCAGCAGAGGTAGAAGTATCAAGGGGGCGTGGCGTGGAGTCTGTTTAACTTGAATGATATACGAATGAATAACGAAACAAACAATGACAACAGCATAATGGGACTGAAAATATAGGGGACATTTTAATAACTCAATGAAAAAGACAAAAAGTAGAACAAATTACACAGACCTTATATAAAGTTGTAGATCTCGTCTTGTTTACGATGGTCGAGTTCCATTTGCATACAATGTAAAATCAGGAGGTGAACATGTATGCTGAGAGAACTGTCTCTTATAAGTGATGCAAGGTGCGAGAATACAGTCTCGTGGTAACTGCCATAAAAGGAAAGTGTCACGAGGTTACGAGGTGTAGAGTACGGCTGTTGACTATCATGTCTTGTCTTGCTGTGGGCACAAGTGTTTAAGTAGGCGGGTGCAGCAAAGAAACACTGTCGGGCAAGGGAGAGAAAGAGATACTGGCATAAAAAAGCTGACTTGTGTTGATCTGATCACAGATTTTCTTGTCATACTTTTCACTGGGCGTTCATTTCCTTACAGAACACACAGTGTGGATGATGACGCTGATATTGAGGGAGGAAATGGGGAGGGGTTGAAGCTGAAAGGGAGAGAAGACCTGCAGCTTCCTCCCGTATAAACAGCAAAGATTGAGCTCTGCTGAAAAAGATGATTGATACTGAAATGAGGGCAAAGGCAGATTATTTATTACAAAATATTCAGATTTTTTAAAAAAAGATTAGTAAAATAAGAAACGCGGCAGGCACAAGAATTTTATCTGTATTCTAACTCTTTTATCATACCAAATCTAATATTTATTGCTCTGTAACATTAATTGGATTAATCTTCACTTTTCCTTGAGGGTTAGGCGAATCAGGTTCTGTGGATCTTTTTATTGTTTTCAAGTAGGCTGTGCTTCAAAATAACATCTTTGTAATCTGCAATAATAATATAACTTTGTTTGAAGTGAGTTATATGTCTTTTATGTTTAATTTATTCCTCATAAACCTTTCGCGCCTGTGTTTGTGTGTGTGTTTGTGTGAGAGAGAGAGAAAGAGAGAATGAGCGTGTGCTCGTGTATGTGTGTGTGTTACAAAATTACAATTGTATCATTTAGTCTGGTTGCTCTTCACTGATTGTTAAATGAATGGAAGTCCTTGCAGCTTAAAACTCGCTAACGTGAAGTGACACAAGATCAGGCGTGGTGGTAAAATCCTTAAAACCAAAGAACATGTCTATGCTGGTTATCTGTGCCAATGATACAAGGCCGCAGACCAGGAAGCTGTTACAGATAGTACAAGTGGGCATGGTGATCAAAAGTCAGACCTAAGTATAGGCTTTATCGCCCTGTGAATTGGATATTGTAGTTTTTTCAGAGGTGGCTTTGAGGGAGCTCGCGGATAGGAAACCATCAATTTGGGGAAAAAATACCATGTTTTCATTTCAGTCTTAGAAGATAATATACTCATTATACAACTGGAAAATATGCTGTTTATATTGAAAAAAAAAAATCTCTAAATGGCTAGAATGTGGTCTGGAGGTCTTCTACCCTTCTTAAAAGTTTGTAAGCTTCATTTTTTAAAAATTACTTTTTTTTTTTTGACAAATATGACACTATTTTCTTAAATTTTGTCTTATTATTGCACTTAGAGCCTTGAAATTTGATGCACTTCATCTCCATTCATCCCCCATATCTACAAATAGCTGGCTATTTTTTGTTTTGATAAATTAAGGATTTTTTAAAAATGATTTTTTTAAAGTTATAGCCAGCCTCAAACTTTTCACTTGCAGAAATATTAACCAACTTTGAAAAGCACTGTGATGTTAATTTATTGCTCAGTGAACCTCTGAGTTAGCCAGCTATTTGATTTTACGTCTATGAGTACTACGCAACAAACAGAACAAAACAAAACAAAACAAAAAACAAAACACAAAAACAAAAAAAATTTCGTCATTTAATTTTGTAATGGTTGAGAAAATAAAATAACGTGTTAATTATGACGTAAAATCCAAGATGGCTGCTGTTTCTATGGTAACCATGAATTTTGTAGAATATTTTCTCATGTGAATGATCATTTCTTAATTTGTGTATTACATTATAATAACATTAATTGTTTCATTTAACTAGTATTTTTTGAAAAAGTGATTTTTTACTGCTCAAACAGATAAATGTTCAAGTTTGTCAATTATTTGCTATAATTATTATTGAAGGTAACTATGTGACATTGTAGAGAAGAAATAAATTTACATCTTACCTGAAAGTTGCCATTATAATATTAAACCCAACAGGTCCTGCAAAAGAAACAACTTCCAACTGTAGATTGTAGTACTGGGCAGCACCAGGGCTCTTGGCTATGAGTCAAGTCATGTACAATTCCCGAATGAAATACTGGGCCTGGACTGGAGAGAGAGAAAACCTGGCACAGATGTTAAACGTGCAGTGAAGATCTTAAACCTCATGAGGACCAGTGACCAGCGTACTAAGACAAAAGAAGTAAATGACACTGCTATCGCTCTAGGTGTTTCCTAATGACTGATATAATTTGCCAGTCCGCCCTTTGGCGTTTACATGCATTTTACTATTATTCTTCCCTCACCAGTGCCTTTAACACAAGGATTCTATTTATTTATTTATTTATTTACACTCCTCAAGCAGCAGCATGAGGCGGCGTTATTCTAAGAAGACTGAGAGACATCAGCCTGACCTCATTTTTTTAGAGAAATACAGTATAGGCCGCTTTTGGTAACTGCAGAATTATTATATACGGTATTCTTAAGGGGGGCGGGGGGCGTCCTAGAGGTGATTTTTAAAAAAATTATTAAAGTAAGGTTATTTTAACCTTTTCCATCGTATTCAGCATGTTCAGATTAGAGGTAAACAGTAAAAAAAAAGTTGACTTTTCATACGGTTGCCATGGCAGCGCCGCCATCTTGGATTT
>JBCAUA010107875.1:0-10094 GCA_038406235.1 Peronia verruculata
GGCGGCAGGGCAGGAAGCCCAGTGTAAAAGTATAAAAGATACGCCCAGACAACCAAAAAACGGCAACAAGTGACCCAGAAGTCATGAAAAGCTGTTCCAAGGCTGAAATCCAAACAGAAAACTCTTCATGTCAATTTTTTGCTGAAAAAAAAAATTTAATAAACGCGGTTTTCTCAAAACCCGTTTTTTTTTTAATAGTTTTTTTCTATCTCCTTTTTTTTTGTTTCGTAACTGATTCAAACCAAATTTAGTATGCATCATTGTCACCACAAAACCCAAAAAGTTACAATTGCGCGTTAAATTCGGTCAGTACATTTTTGAGAAAATTTGGTTTTTAGTTTGAAAAAATAGCAAAATTTGAATTTTCGCTATATTATGGTATTTTCAAAAATTTATAACATATATTAGATTGCATGGAACGTAATTAGATATTATATCAAACAAAGTATTCACCAAGTTTTATCAAGTTTCGTTGAAATTCGGCGGAGGAGACAGATTTTGAAATCAGTCAATTTAGAGATAACAAAATCCAAGATGGTGGCCCTCCCATGGCAACTGTATGAAAAAGTCAACTTTTTTTTTATTGTTTTCCTCTAATTTGAACATGCTGAATATGATGGAAAAGGTTAAAATAATCTAACTTTAATAATAAAAAAAATCACCTCCAGGAGGCGCCTCCCCTCCCCCCTTAAAGGTTAGATTTTCTCATAATGCTTTTTTTCAGAATGCTAAGAGTTTCAAAACAAAATTTTTAAAAATAATAATAATAATAATGATACTTCAATTTAAACAGCAATGCTTCAATTTCAATGAGACAGTCAAATATTGACTGGTCATCTGAAGAACAAGCTTGCTAAATCTCTACAGACTGAAGGATCTTAGAGCCAGGAGGTGATTAAAGACATCTGAGAGCTGGAGTGATGAAGCAGTACAGATAACCTGCCAATCATTTCCCTCCATCCCTCTCTCTTCCCTGGCTCTCATAGCAGTTCTCGGCCTCAGCCACTGAAAGATTGTCTTCTCATTTTTTTCTGTCTCTCTCCACCTCCCTCTTTCCACTGTACCTTGCACATTTGTCTTAGCCAGCCCTGAAAGTCTTTAAATCAGCCATCTTAAATCTAATGCAAACTGAATCAACAGAGCAACCTATAGATAATCTGTCCTTACTTCTGAATGACCACCTGGCTTGTCACACTGGTCAGCTGTATGGTCTTGTCCAAGCCACAAGTTAGCAACATACCATCCATCGTGCCAGGCCTAAAGCTCATGTCTCTGATTGCTGCAGAGTGCAGAGGCTGGTAGGACAATGGCTTGAAGTCCCTAGTCAGGATCTGAGGACCATAGAAAATGCTCATGGGTATGACTCATTTCAGATATCAGTTCTGCTTGAGAACTAAAATAGTTACACCTTTCAAAATCTGGAGTCCTTTCAGGTGGACTGGGTAGTCCTGCCACCTCTCTCTCCCTCTATCAAATAAGATGTTATTTGTATCATGGAAAATGTCAAATCTGAAGTGATTATGGACAATGAATCAATGAATACCTTAGTATGGTCATGAAGCATCTTACATAAGATTTGAGGTGCATGTATAATGAAGACGGAAAAAAGATGAGGAATGAGAGAACAACTGATCAAAGTAAAATTGTATGAGAGCAGAAACTTTTGTAAACAAACTAGTAATTTCATAACGGTTTAACAATGTGTTTCTGCAAACATATGGCAATAGTTGAGAAATTATTTCTATGAGCTAAAGTTGTCACTGAGTCATGACTTTCAAAGTTTTATGCAATCAGATAAATCAACCATCATAGTTAATGTCTCTAACAATGATTTGAGAGTTTAGCAAATGGAGAAAACAGCAATTATCAGTCCACCACATGAAGCTTGATAAAATGAGGCATTCAGTCCAAGAGAATTAAAATTTTATAAATACAGAGTTACTTACCTTCACTCCATATCCACGAAACAAAGGGTTAGAGGATTTCTGTGACACTACCAGCATTCCCAGATGTGTGCAGTAATCAAACACTCGACAGTTGCCATCCTGAAACAGATTTCATATCAGTTTTTCAATCAGCTGAATATGTGTACCATAATAGCAATGTCACAAACAGCAGTGATGAAACTCAAATTAAGCACAATGTTCAATGTGCTCATTCTAGTATCTCACAAGGATATACTAGACTAACTTTTTTTTTCTGTCCTTTTATCAATATATTATTTAGTTCCCAACAATCTATCAGGAAGGATTTTCTATTCAATAACAGGTGGTCATAAAGTCATGAAATTTTGCTATATTCTTGAAGATGGACATGGTATTGGATTCAGGTCATGGTAACATGAGGTAAAAATGTGAAATGACATTTAAGATAAAGGAAAGAAGTTTATGCACCCTCTCCCATTTCTTTACAAATACTCCAGTTATTTATTCTGACTGAATCCCTATTGCTTACTTACAGCATTCTCATTAAAAAAAAAAAAATCTGCTTTATACACAGCATTAACATTATCAACTCATGTGAGCCTATAAAAAAAAAAAAAAAAAGCTACATCAATTAAAGAAAAGCTACATCAATTAAAGAAAAGCTTGACTACAAAAAAGAAAAACAAACAGACTAAAAAAAAGAAAAACAAACATTGACTATTATTCCTTTCGATTATTATCTTGAACATGTAAGAATCCTAAGCACCATGACAAAAAATATTACATCAGATTTCAGGCTTCATGGGCAGTTTTAACACACTGACAGAGAAAGATGTACACAACTGAAGACTAAGAGGGAGGAACAACATATGACCATCTTCTATATTTTCAAGTTGAGTCCATGAGTTGGGTCTTGATCCCAGAAGGAACAACTACGGTTGTCCACAGTAACTGTCTGAATCAATAAATTCAACAAAAGCACAGAAGTGTTTAGAAACACAAGTTCAGTTTTCTCCAATGAACAAAAAGTAGGCAAATGTTGTTCTTCCCCCTTTGTCTTCAAATGCACTTAAATTTATTACCGCAGAAATCTGAATCCTCTGAAAATGGTGGAAGCGTTTATTGCTTGATGGCTGACTATTGACGAAGCTCGTGCTAGGAGTAGGCTTTGAACTGCTGAGACACGGTAGTCTATAAGAGAAAACCAAAAAAATAAAATCAGTAAAATTAGAAAAAATAAAATTTGACAGTGAAATAACAACTGCTATACACAATATCTTTTAAAAGTAAAAACTGAAATCTAATTCAACAGAAGTTGGTTTATATGAGTAAGAGCAATGTAAATAGCTTTACTACGTCTAACTGTTGGTATCATTGTCCAAACCAAGTTTTGGTCTTCTAGGCATAGCACAATCAAATCAGGGAAAACTGCTCTCGCTATAAACAACCATAAAAACAGATTAGACCCACCTTCCAGCATTTGCTAACTGGGCCTTTAGCTGGTTAAGTTCAACGTTAAGGGTCTCATTGTTTGCCATCTGAAGATCCAGTCGTTTCTTTGCCATGGCTTCCTTCTGTTCTACATTTCTACGAGCTGTTCTCTCCTCCTCCAGAAGTCTCATGGCCCTGTCTCTCTGAGATGTATCTTCAGCCTAAAGATGATAATATGCGCTGAATATATAGAATAGAATATCTTACCAATAAAGGGACTGATGGTATTTGTCTAACCCACAAAAATGTTCTTCCAGCTTTTGGACATAACTTTTGTATCAGAACAATTGATAGCAAAAACTCATTCACATACTGAGGAAATAAGAATATCTAAGAATTGCACATCTCTGATATTTTCAAAAACAAGAATCAAAAACATAAATTTGGCATTTGTCCTGGCCCCTAGAAAATTGCATCACTTACAAACATGTTGTGGCTGTGATCCCAGACGTGTTGTGGATGCAATTTTGCACCTTGTTGTGATTTTCATACAATTTTTGCCCTTTTCCCTTTCAAATGATGAGGGAAAAATGGCAATTTGCTCATGATGTGTATACGATAAATCCTCTAGTGATCATGAATAGTGCCCCCTTTCAAACTGCCCACTTTTTTTTTTTTAAATCCTCTTTAGACTGTGACACTAGCAAGCAGTAGATTTAGATTGTGTGGTGGATTTACTTGTTCAGTAATAAATCTATAACTACAGATTGATTCTAACAAAAACAACAATCAGTCCAAAGGTAGTCTTGAAACAAGTGCTGTCAAACAGAAGTTAATTTTGTACTCAAAATTACCATAGCGCTGATTAACTGTTTTCTAAGGTCTACTGGATAGCTCAATATCTTGATAGCTGAATCTAGTCTATAGATTAGATCCAAAACTTGATGAAAACACTTCACTGAAAGAAAGAGGCTGCTAAAAGATAGCTGAATTTTGTCAAGATTTCAGACAGCATCATGAAGTGAAACCTAAAACACAAAGGTCACAAGCTAAGCTTAAATCTAGATCTACTGTTTTTGACTTGTACTTTATTGTGCTATTCTGTCAGCAGAAACTAACTCTTGGGGGGGGGGGTGGGGCAATGTTATAAATTCTGCAGACACTGAGTTTGAACTCTTGCATTTTCAATTTCAATCTAATTTTGCCAAAACAGAGTGCTGCATTTCTATTTCTTTTATTAGCATTTTATTTCTATATTTTTTAAAAATTATTACAAGAAATTTGTGGCAAGTGAACATTTGTGCAAAGTAGTCTCTAGTACTAGTTTTCTTTACAGCATTGTCAGTTCTCAATTGAAGTGTAACTGGCAATACCATTTTTATTATTCGTTGTGAAACAGTTGTCATACAGCTCTCTAGTGGATACCAGTAGTATGGTGATACTCATGAAAAGAAAGAGAAAAGAGTGAAACAAATCAAAGCTTGGATGTTTCATGAATGTTTCACAGATACTCGTGTAATAAAAAATTATAGTTATATCACCAAACCGTAATTAAATTATACAACAAAAATGGCTTATATCAACTAATTTTTTATTTCACTTTTTTACGTTCTATACACGTCTTTCAACCTCCTGATGGAGGTTATATTGAGTTTTTTTGTTTTTGTTTTTTTTAAATGCAATTTTTTGTAATTTTGAAATGCAGTTTTCAACGAGTGTTGTGGCAAACAAACTCCAGATCTGAAAACCTGAAATTCTACTTTGTGAAATGCTTAAAAATTACACAAGGAATCATATTCATGATGAATGGACAACAGAAATGTGGACCATACCTTTCAAACAAAGTTCAGTTTTAATGTACTGTGCAAATTCTTTCCACAATATCTGAACTGCTTTCAGAAGGGTAGTTGTTTCGAACAGAGACAAGCATTACAACATGACAATTTCTTGCAAGTTTCTTTGTAATCAATAATCAAGTCATATAAATTTCTAATACTATATATATAACAAAGCTGTATTATCACAAATTATCCTGAGGACATGAGTTAATTTGACGATTAAAAAATACAGACCGTAATTTTCCTGACAAAAATGTTTCTGATATCACTTTTCTTGGCAGCCATTTTACACTGAGGGCAGCTGTGAGCCTGTTCCACCCATTTCATAATGCAACTGTAATGACATGAAAATTAGAAACCACAGTTCAAAATGGTAATCATCTTTCACTACCACACAGTCATTACACAGCATGCATATCTGTCACCAAAGAAACTATCTAAAAAAAAAAACATGTATTTCTCTGAATGGCTAAGATTTGACTGCTCTTCACAGAAAAATGTGAACTATATTATAATGATTTAAATGAACAGCTAATGATTTCAGATTTTGCTCCAGACAGTAGATCTTTCTTCATGATAGCTGTAGTCAGTGTCCTGGTGAGCAGATAGGACATTATGTGGGACAATTTAATCTGTCTCTGGAATAGTAAACAAAAACTCAAGACATTTTCCTCTCAAAATACCGGTTTTTCAAATAATACTTTCCTCATTCATACTATACAATTCTAGCCTTGAACAGAAATCATATATAAAATATCTCTTTAGGCTAAAATATCTTTTTCATTCTTCACATTGCCCTTAGCTGTCAACTGATAATAAAATTAGCCAGTAAACAAGAGAAATACACAGGTATAGATACAAAAGGTTTACTCTCATCTGTACTGATTTACAGTAATGTGATTTAATTTTTGATATCCATTTTTCAGATATAACAGTAAGAGATCACTTTCCTGGCAGTCATTTTACAACACAATTTGGCAAATGACACCACAAAAAATGAAAATCAAACCTAAGTCCAAACAGATGACCACATTTCAAGCAGGTCACTCTGTGGTCGCCACCTGTAGACCATGGCTCGAGACAGATGGAGCAACTCTGAGACAAGGAAAGAAATAAGAGGTCAAAAAAGAAAACAAATAAAAAAAAACAAAAAGATATTTAGGTCAACATCTCATCTAAAAGATGATAAATTTCATCACACTGCAGGAAAACTACTGTCTCCTCACAAATTTCCCAATAAAAATGCATTTAACTGCTATCAGGTTTTCTTGTTCTTTTGTTGTTTTTTTTGGCAAAGGAAATTTTGGTCCAATTAAATGTTTATCAAATTCCACCTCATCGTATGTCCATGACTATTACTGTCAACAATTACGCTATTAGTAGCTTTCACAAAGTTTTTCCTCAACACCATAAAATTCTACTTACATCTTCCTCTTCATCATCATCATCTTGTTTCTTGTCATTATTCTGTTCATTATCATTACTTGTCTTCGACTTCTTTGACTCAGATGTACTGTCATCCTCGTTTTCCACACTACGCCTTCTTTTCTTCTGTCGTGGAGATGTGTAAGGGGGCTGAAGAAATCAAAATGGTCAAAACTTTCATCACAAAAGCCCCTGAATCAACCTTTTAAGGTTAAATAAAAACAGCAATTGACAGAAAACTTACTGAAAAGAAAATAAATTAGAATTAAAATAGAATCAAAGTGACGAGTAACTCAAACTTAGATAGATCAAATCAGTATATTTGTGATTTTGACAGCCTTTTACCACGAACATAAATTATCACAAAACTGAAATTTCAGACTTGACGGATGCTTCATAAATCTGATGCTACACCTATTTTACAAAGTAATCGTAGTTTTGTACTATTCATACTAGAAAAGACAATGGTCATGTCCTTCATAGATCTAACCTTTCAATTGCCAATGAGATATGTTGGAAAGTGTAATATCTGAAGCTATTTCTCAGTCAACCACAATCAAATATTGACTCAAAGAATGCATGAATGCGTCAGCATTTACAGCAGCTACTTTCATCAGATTTAATACATAATCATATTAAAGCACAGAAACAATATTTACAGAAAAAGTATATGCAAGAAGAATTGATGGAAGTGTCACATAAAATTTACAAAGTATACTTACCAAAGCAAGAGCAGGTGCACTTCCCACTACTGCATTGATACACCTATGAAGATTATGGAAGATTTTTACAAGTGCTGCTCCTCTGCTTTCACCTGAAGGCACAGGTGGGGTGCTGGAACTCCCTTTCAATGTCACTAACTCACCTACATTCTGGAGAAAATCTTGGACAAGTGGTTCACTTAGATGCAACGTTTCTCTACCACTGTGATCTGTTTGAGTCACTGAGCTTTCTCCATTGCCATCATTTGAGCTCACAATGTTACTACTTAACTGTCTAAGCTGAGTGAATACATTTGCAGCCTCTGAGATAGTACTGTTGCTATTTACAAGTCTTTCCCTCAATGCTTGCAGAGCTTCATGATCTGGATCACCATGTGTGGCCTCTGATGAATTTGCTGAAGTTAAGCTTCTGTCATTTTCTGATGTTGCTAACTGATTTGGTCTAAGATTTGATGTCATTAAGTTCTGATGCTCAGATTCTGCTCCACTGCTGGTGTTGATTCTGGTAGCTTCACTTTGGCCTGACGTTCCAGGTCCTAATGTATAGTGGTGAGCAAAAATATTGCTTGAGTTTGCTGCATCATCAGACTGTATAATTTCATGTGAAAAGCGCAGCAGCACCTCATCAAAGACATCTCTTTCTGACCTTAACTGTGGGCAACCTAAAGAGAAAACTCTTTCAGCGCTTAGACGTGTTTTTAGCACTGACACAGTTTCCATTAACTCAGCTAATTCTCCATCACGAAATAAGTCTTGTCCTGTGACTTCAGAAGAAAAATTATAGCGATAGACTGATGCACCTTCAGTTCTATACTGTTCTGGCTGTGATCGCCGTTCTGCCAATTCCAAAAGCACTTTAGCAGCTTGGATCATTTCACGAATGCTCCTCATTTCTGCTGAAGCTCGGATATAATCAAGGAATGGGACATCTCTATCATCCTCTGAAGGAGATGAGTCACTAACAAATAATATCTCATTATCCATCATGTCAAGAATCTAAATCTCAGCAGGGGATCATGATGATGACAGTAGCAGGAAGACATGCCTCTTGAAAATCATTCTTTTGTGCACTTACTCCAGAAACAAAAAATTGCTTTGAAAATGATATGCTGTCATGTAGTGTCAAAGTTGAATCTGCAACAAATGAGTACAAATAAAATAAACATTATAATGTAATCCATGGACAATCACTGTGCAGGCACAACAGACATTTTGAATAGCTGCACAATATTATCATCTTTGAGAATATTTTATTTATAAGCTAACTGCCACTTAATCTATCCCGATATTCAGTTTCAGACAAAAAAAAAGTACAGTGGTCTCCGCATAAGAACCCGGTCGTTGGGAGACAAAAAAAAAGCGGGCTCTTAGGCAGGTCCTTAGGCAAACTGAAAAGTTACGCAACCCATCTGACCACAGATTGTCTTCACTACTGTGATTAGTTGATCAGTACCGTTAGTTAAAGATTTACCTATGCGAATAAGTACAGCCTTCTTCCTTGTGTGTGCTGTAATTAAATGTAGCAATTTCTGATCTTTCAAGGTATAGTTACATCATTTCTGCCCAGCGCTTAAACGCTGAGTGAGTTTTCACATAATGGTATCATTGTTAAAAGCAATAGATGATATTGCTATGCTACCCAGGTGATAATCACACTAGTGACTCGTGTTTGTAGACCGACCAAAGTACCAAACCAACTGACCATGATGTGATGATCATCTAGGGGCGTACCCACCTGCCTGTAAACACCAAGGCAAGTTAAGAAAGCTGTGTGAGATCATTGGGAGACTTTGTGTATTTGTGTCCAAATACATGACAGGCAAAGTTACCTAAGTCAACTTTTTTTATTTAATCTGTCATATCCTTGGATGTAGGTTGGCCAGAGTCAATGGTTTTGACTTTAAGTGAAAACACTTTTGAAGCCACTGGCATAATCTCAAACAAAGTCAATAAAATATAAAGGAAAAAAATAGGTTCACTGAAAGAGACCAACTTTGGGCGAGAATTTCACTAAGAAGGTTGACTTCCTACTTCTTGTGGTTGCATTTTCAATTTTCAATACTTTCATCATGCACAAAAAAAAAAAAAAAACCACAGCAGGCTGAATCAAAACAAGCCTATCCTTAAAAAGATTTACAGACTGGAAGATCATGCATTAGGGAATGTTCGCACTACTCGTTATGTGGGGATCATATCAAATTGAACCAGTCTGAACAAAATTGCAGAGATTTAATTGCCTTAGGTCCAGAATGGAGTGGGTGACACTTTTTTTTTTTAAAAATTGATGCAATTTGACACAATGGGAATTCCATGTAATCCAAATTCCCTCCAACGCACTAACCTTCCAGTCAGCAACACAGAATGAAAAAATTTTAATACCAATATTCATGCAAAATATCTATCTAAAGGACTACAAACATCACAGTCAACTTATTGATAACCACAAATAAAATATCTCTGCAAACCATCATTTAAGGCCAAGGTCGGCAGTGAATGCCAAAATCCACATTTTTGAGTTGGACAATCTTTTAATGCTGTAAATGTGTTGGAGGCGTGTTCCTCGTTTACTCTAGGGTAGTTTTTCGTGAAAAATCTTCATGGTTGCCATGGAAATGCATGAAAACAGCCGCCATTTTCGATTTTTCCCCTACTTTTCAACCCAAATTTCTCATAAATCATCAGTCACAAAACCACCAAATTTTGCAGAAACATTCTTTCATTCAATACAAAGATTTTGTCTGATCGTTTTTTGG
>JBCAUA010107886.1:0-10094 GCA_038406235.1 Peronia verruculata
TATCTATCTATCTATCTATCTATCTATCTGTCTGTCTGTCTGTCTGTCTGTCTATCTATCTATCTATCTATCTATCTGTCTGTCTGTCTGTCTGTCTACCGACCTATATACCTGTCTGTCTGTGTGTCTGTCTGTCTTCCCAAGTTTTCTCTTTTTTTTTCTAGTCTTTCTTTCAGCTTTATTTTTTTCTTCACTTTCTCCTTCTATCTTTGTTGTCCCCTCCAAATACGCATACGTTCTATCTCCTTTCTCTCTTTATCTCTGTCTTTCTTCCCGCCGTCTTTGTTTTCGTTCTTGCTATGTCTCTTCTCTCTTTCATTCGTTCTGTCTTTCTTTCTTTGAGATAACCACCCCCAGTAGGTTCAGTGGGTTACCAAGATGTAGCCGTCTTTCGTTCGGTTATCATTCTTTTCTTTATTTTTGTCTCTTTCTCTTTCTTTCTCCCTTTCCATTTTACCTCTGCCACATGTGCACACATTTTGGCTAATCTCCCGGTATCTCCTGTCAGCGGAGTGTCCTTCACTCTTCTTTCTTTCTCTCTCTCTCCCCCTTTTTTCTCTCTTGCTGAATGAGTTTCTCCATTCGAACATATCTAGTTATCTTGAAATCCTCAGCCCACTCCTACACAGAATCCTCCCGAAGGACTGCAATGTAGGCTACTAATTCCAATTCACACCCCTGAAAAAAAAAAAAAAATGCTCCCTCGTTTCCCCAAAAGATCTCCCTGCAACAAATTACTGCTGTGTTGAGGACAAGCAGAGAGGGGCTGATGGTGGAGAGAAAGGCCACTTGATAGACAGATAAATTAGTGGCAAGGCAAGGGAGGGATATTGAGAAACTGACAAATTAAGGACCGGAGTTGTTGATGGACAGGAAAATTAGGGAGAAAGAAGGGGAAGAAGTAGAATCATTGATTAGGCACGTTTGTAAATCAGGTTATCTTGAACACAAGTGAACAGAAATGGTGGGAGTTTAGCTGAAAGGCCAAGGAAGGAAGGCCAAGAAAAGAAAACGAAAAAAAAAAAAAGAAAATGTTTGTTGAGCACTTCACTCCTGGAAGACGGATGGTGCTTTAAGAAAAGTATGAACAATTGACAGAAGGGAACAGAAATGGAGAAAATCAGTTAAAGGGCCTGTGAAGGGTTAGATTGTAAAAAAAAAAAAAACTATTTGTAGAACTATTCTGTTCTGGACAAGATAGTGGTTCTTTTCCTGGACAAGTATTATGAAAATTTAGTACAAAATGAGCGGATGATCCAGGGGAAGAGAAGAAGAGGATGGCAACGAATGAAATATATTGACAGCCTGTACAGATACACCACCAATAATGAAATGAGCAATACGGAATTGAGACTGACGAGAGAACGTTCTGGCTAGCCATGGTCGTCGATGTCTGCTCCAGACCTGACACTCACAGAGAGAGAGAGAGAGAGAGAGAGAGAGAAAGAGAGAGAGAGAGAGAGCGGATGGGAGACTTAAACGGACACTGTAACAGTTATACAGGTTTGTAAGTCATCCTGTCTTGAACACATAGTGAACAGAAATGCTAGAAATGCAGCCGGCAGGATCAGGGAAGGACTGGATAGTAAGAAAGAAAAAATATTGACCAATTCATTTCTGGCAAACACGTCATGCTTTCTTAGGTAGATATAAAATTTGATAAAAAAAAAAAAAAAAACCCGAGCAAGTTGAGAACTGATATGGTGTGTTAATGAAAGAAGAAGAAGAGGAAAAAAAAAAAGGTACGGGTTTTGGGAAGTGTAAAGTTAGAATACTGTCTCATACAAGGTCAATGAGCGATGGATTGTGAGGTGCAAGAGTTGTGGATGGCTCAGTATGGCGTCTGTAGAAACGGTAAGGGTATAGTATGATTAATTTGTTCTTAGGTTGTCTTGAATTGAACTGAACAAAAATGTCATAAGGAAGGGACCATGACCATGGAAGGGCCAGAAAGCAGAAAAAAAGTGTTAAACAAAATTGTGTTCAGGAAAGAAACAAACGATGCTGTTTTATTCTTTTAGTTGTTGTTTTCTTTTTTTCCAGGAAAATATGGAAATCGGGTGGAGGATAAGTAAATAAGAAAGCTGAGAACTGAAACGGCATGAGGAGATGCAGAAATGGCTGAAGAGAAAAGGAGGGGGGGGGGGGGGTTAGACGTCAAACACTATAGTATGGGCTCTTGTTTCTTTAGGAGTTAGTAATCAAAGTACTCAGAGATACAGGCTTTGTCCTCCGCCCATACCAATATTTGTAGCATCGTTGAAAAGGCAGTGTGTTTATTCTTCATTTTGTAAGAAATCAGAAAATGGCAGTGAAAAACCTAAGGGAAAATTGGAAATATAATAATAATAGTAAGTATTTATATTTCGTTTATCCCCGTAATTACAGGCTCTAAGCGCTTTACAAGAAGGCACTTATAAACGTTCTCGGCTTCCTGGGAAACATACAAGACGGCTGCCTGTTAGGCGCTCAAATCCTTATCAGCCTGACAATAGTCACTGTCTATAGTCGGTTATCCATTCAAACCTGGGTGGAGTCAGGAAATGTGTGTAAATTACCTTTCCCAAGGACAAAATGTCGGGACCTGTCAGGATTCGAACTCGGAACTTCAGATCCGACGGCCTAACCGCTAGCCCACACAAGGATAGGTGAACATGTTTTTTGTTGTTGTTGTTGTTTTTTTTTTTTTTTTACTTGATTTATGAAATGTGTGGCTTTTGAAAGAAAATGAATTACTAAGAACATTGAAAATTCAAACTCTAGAAGTCGAAAGGAAGTGGAACCAACAAACCGTAGGACAATATACAAACTCATAAAGGAACTTATAGATTGTAAACAGCATATTTGTCATGGGCGCAAGGTAGCCTCTGTAAAACGTTTGATTAGTTTCGTTGTAATTCATATTATCAAGAACTGAAATTGTAGTCAAGACTTAAACCGAAAGCAGGTAAACTATTTTGTCAAGCAGTTTCCTGGAAAATAGAACAAAATCTCTGAGTTCTGTGAAGAAACAAAGTGTGAGTTTGAGGATATAGGAAATGAGAGAATGCAAATATAAAGGTTCAAAGGTCTTAAAAAGGATGACAGAGAATTTTAGACATTAAAGGTAGATTATAGTCTCGAGGAAACTAATAAATTGTGGATTATACAGGATAACAGTCGCATTGCACTGCATAATGTGCAGTCTTTTGTAGATCAGACACCATATTATCTGCAGAGGGAATGCTAGGGAGAAGAAAAATATTACAGGCAAGACATGACAAGAGAGAAAATGTCAGTGAAATAACTTGGGAGAGGCAGGGAAGGAAGTTGTCGAGCATTTCTAGAAGTGAAAGAACAAAGTAGAATAAATAGAAATGTTTGTAGAAGATCGATTGGAGGGCAGGAAAAAAATGTTAATCTAATGGAGAATTTCAGAAAAATGGATTTGTTTGTTTTTATGTTTTTGTGTGCCCGTGTTCTCAGTATCAAATTCGCCAGATGGCGACTGAATGAAGAAAAGAAAGAGATAAGTAAGATGATTGAACAGCATACAGGATGGACAGACCTTGAAAGCTCGACGGAATCAAAATTTTATGAATGAGTTACAACAGCTCTTGTAGAGGAACAGCTTGCAACTGACCAACGTCTAGCATTTATGTCTGTTTTGTCGTCTCCAGAGAACGCTAGATCCGATACCGCAGTCCAGCCGCTTCGGTTTGATTGAGATTTTTGCACTGTAGGATTTGGCACAATCGTTCCACACAAAAACGTAATCAAATTGCAGAGAAAAAGATCCCAGCTTAATCTGGGCACAGAGATTGCCTGACAGTGGCAAGAAAAACTAACTAATTTTCGAGCGATTCAAAGGAAGCGTGGCGTTTACTCATCAGTCTCCTATCAGTTTGTTGGTTGAGCAAGGGATCGGCGTATCTTCTTTCTCTTTCGTATGGGAACGATGACCTTGTGGAGACAAACATTGAAGGAACTTTTCAATTTTGGCCATTTAATTTGTGCATATGACGAGAATCAAAGACGTCAATAAACATCAAGTCTTCAATAGACACCACTTTCCTTATGTGATATTGTTTGCTATATTGTACGTCTCACGAAAAAAATCAGGTCAATGCATCTGTCATTTCCAGTAAATGTTTAACTTCTACTTCAAAAAACAAAACGACGATTGCTGTACAGTTCTATGTTAACTTCTAAATACTGTCTGAGTGTAAATTAAAAGACAGGCCTACAGTTGGTATGTGCATAATTATATATTATCAAGTGGTATATGAGTGTAGATCGACAAATACCCTATCGAGATAAAAGTGGATGGCTACTTTCTCCACATCAACAATATTAAAAGTAAAACAGAATAACCTTGGTGTTTGCTCTCGTGAATTTTTTAGCTTCACCCAAAATAATTTTTTGATTGAGAGTGTTGTTCCGGGTTTACTCCCCGAACGGTTTATGTAAATCCATTTTCTCATTCTGTATGATTGTATTATTATAATTCCTATTAACTTTTTAGTATTATTTACTTTGATGTAGTCTAGGTGACTAATCCCATCATTTACCATATTAATTCTACTCTTTCGTAAGTCACTTTTTTTAAACCAGATAATGTTGCACTTGGAACTAAACCCGAACAGGTGGATGACGTCACATGACCATGACAGACAGGTATTGACAAAGCTGGGAGGTTTCCGTGCAGGCGACGGAAGGAAGGAGAGAGTGGGTAATTTGAGAAATCGCGTTGTCCTTGAGTGACGTTGCATAATAGCTACAACTGTTGAGCATCTTTAGAGATTGCAGGGGCTAGTAAAGTGTAACTCTGGTCTGTCTTGTTCTAGTATTCTTACTATTGGCTTAAGCCTGCCTTGACAAATAAAATCAGAATTTCAAGAAACACTTTCGAACGCTTTGGTTCGGCTTTTATGCGTTTCATTCAGCCAAAACATGAGTATCAAGGACAATTTCGATGTTAAATTTCCAACAGCTGGCGAAGGTCAGTGGTTCCAGTACAGAACACAGGCAACAGCATAATTGCTAGTGAAGATACTCTCTACTATAGGAAAAATAGTTACCGCATAGTTTCTCTATAAAATTCAAGATACTATCTGAATGTAAATTAAAAGATCCACTATAGAGTTCTATTACACAGAGAGGACACTGTGGCAATCGCCTGTGAAACAAACTAACTCTTTTTATTTGTGATATCTTGAACACTGGCATTACAAACTCCTGATGTATTTTAGATAATTCATAATATTGGATATCAAGTTTAAAAACTAAAAAGGTGGCCTACTTCCAAAGTTCTCACCTTCTTTCGCGGACACATGTTCCCTAATGATGTATTTGTGTTCGTGAGTGCGTGTGTGTGTGATTATTATGTGTATGTATGGTGCTGATAAAATATCTGATGATTGAGTCGTCAAAGAAATATCGATGTGAAAGATAAATCACAGTATTTTTGATGGGATCGAATTGTCACTTCATACATCTCTTCCTGCTCCGCCATCATCTTTTTTTCCATACAAAAAAAGATATGGCAGACAAAGGGGGTGGGGTGGGGTGGGGGCGGAGGGGGACAAGCGAGGGGGGGTGGGGAGGGTGGGGAGTAGAAGGCGTGAAATGCAGGATGCGGAAGGAAGGGGGTTGGGGTGGAGAGAGGGGGACAAAAAGAGAGAGAGAAAGATACAGTTGTAACTCATACTATGAATATTTTTTAAAAACTCCTTCTGGATGCAAATCAATTACTGTTTATCTAAATGTGCTTTCTTTTGTCCTGTAGTGATGCGAGGCTATTGAAACACAATATTCACAATATCGAGACCTGAATGATACACAGTTTATGTTCACCAGCCTCTCAGCCTTCTCTCCCACCCCATCCTCACTCCCTCCCTCTCTCGACAGCCATATATCACGTACCCCCATTACCGCTCACCCCCCCCCCCCCCCCCCACACACACATACACCAAGGGAATCTACCACACTATTGTTATCGGCGTATCGAGGTCGTGTTTTAGACAAAACCAGGATACCGGCAGCTCAAAGAACAAAAAGAAAACAGCCTGCAAATGCAATAAGCTGTCCGCCCCCAAAGTCTGCAGGCTCACCTAAGGGCCTTAACCTCCAGACCCAGGGACAGATCTGATTAAGTCCTCACGTAACCCTGACCTAATAAAATGTCCCGCCAACTGCTTTGATCTCATCGCTGTGATCTGTCACTGAATTGTTTTAACGATCCATTGATCTACAGAGAGTCTGGGTGGCCTGTCTGCCCTTACATGATTATTTCACTTAATAGGACACTTTGCGCTCAGTTACTCTATTTAATTAGTCTGTGATATGTATTTATTGTTGTTGTTGTTGTTGTTGCTGTTGCTGTCGGTGTTTTTTGCCTGAGCAAACATTGATTTTCAATGTGAGCCCAAGCTAGTTTTTTCTTTCTTAAAATCAACTTCTTATACCCCAGACATTTTTTTTTTTTTTTTGACCTGTAAATGGAAACACGTTATTTCTGTCTTAACATATTTGATCATTGAGAAGATTACTTAATCAACTTCCTTGGCATATCTAGTTCGGTTGTTTTGATCTCCTGCCTTTTCTTTCTGTGTTTGTCTTGGGATATCGCCTCCACCTCGAAGCTGATATTCATCCTGCACTATGGGCCACTTAATGTTTTGATGCTTGTTTATTGATTTGTGTTGATGTTCGTTTTGTTACATTTGAGATAGAATAGGGCTTAAATGCCAGTTTGTGTTGTACCTACTTTTTTTAAATCTCTATTTCAATGGCCCAGACGTTTTATGACCCATTTAAAATGGCCGAGGACATCGATTTTTGCGTAAGTCCCTTTTTGAGGTGGGGGGAGGGGGTTGTCACTAACTCTCAGAGTTTTGTTGCTATGTATGGCAGGTGAAAAAACAGTCCATAATAGCTCTGCTTGGCGCAGCTTAGTCAATTTTGGTCTGTCCAATTTCGAGAAAAAGCTAAGGTCCACGGTCAAAAACGTAGAAAGCAAATCTTGAAAATTCAGACCAACACATTACGCTATCCCTTACCTATTGATATTGCAATGGCCATGCTCATCAAATTTTTTTATTTGTAGAATCAGCCAGGAAGATCACTGCATAAATAGGAGAGGACAAACAATCAAAATACATGTAAATACCACTAAGGCAACAATATATGCTGACGGACTTTAAAAACGCAACACTTGAAAATGACTCGACTGACGTCTCTAAAAACGCAACACTTGAAAATGATTCCACTGAAGGACTTTAAAAACGCAACACTTGAAAATGATTCTATAAATCAAGTGTTGCGTTTTTTGTTGCGTCAATGGAGTCATTATCAAGTGTTGCATTTTTAAAGTCCGTCAGTATAAAATACAGCTTTTATATTCGCTGGGGATAAAGACTGTGATGGAGAGGTGACAAATCTCCTGCAGGAGATGCTTAGACAATGATATAAGGAACAGCAGTTACCCATGCAGTGAAATCCCATACATTTGCGTCGAGTCGGCATGAGTGGATGGGGAGTCTGTAGTCTGGTGTCTCTACACTGGATAGAAGGAAAATAAACGATATTCTTTAGGAGTTTGTTTTCAAGAACTATGTTGAGGTTAGTCATAGGACCTTGGGGCCATTACTGTTTGTTTACGATATGGTATGGGCATGTCTGAACGCTCCTCGTTTATCAAGACCTGCTTGCTCTGCGCAATGTATGCACACATATCAACGTGTAGACGACAATCCCCCAATAAGGCTCTGTGGCCAATCTGGCAGTGTTGTTGTATTGTTCTACAATATGACTTCCGTGATGCTCACTTTGTTCATGCACGTCAACAGTTACTATCAATAATCGTACACTTTTCATCCTTTTACATTCTAAGCCACCTCATAACATCAATAAGTACCTCTTATGTGTCCTGTTTGAAAACCAGTTTAGATTGTCACGCAGTTAATACTTAGCTGGCCAAGCGCAATACTAAACAGTTTTGAAATTCATGAAAGTGCACCAAGTGATATTATCTTTTGAGGTAAACTATTAGAATCTTCTCTTACTCTATTCTTCTACTTGAAGTTTACAGACACCATGAACAGTCGTTAGATGTATCCTAATGTCTTGGCAGGGAAAGTGTTAGAGCCAGATCCTTCTGTTATATGCTCTTAGAGCCAGATCCTTCTGTTATATGCTCCGCCTTTTACTTTTTGGACTGCACTGAATAAACTGTCTTGTTCACACCCAAAAGATTAAAATTGGCTTGTCAAACTGTCAGTGCTTGCAGATCCGACAGCGAAAGAATTGAAGATGCATCTAAATAGTGGGATTTTCCCCCCACTGATAATAGAGAGAACAACCTAGCAGTCTGGGACAGCAGAGTCGATGTGATGTTCAATGTTTCACATCTTACCAAAGACGCAGCATAGATGTTTTCATGCGTTCTTTTCTACTGCAATCACCCTCCCCCCTCCCTTTTCCACTTAACCCCCTCCCCTTCCCCCGCCCCCCTTTCTCAGCCTTGACCTTAAATTTGTCTCTTGTAGTACCAATCCATCTCTCAAATGAGTTATCTATATAAAACGGTAAAATTTATTTTCTTTTGATTAAGGAGGGAGAGGGGGTCTGGGTGGAACGCGTCTGTGTGAGTTATGTGATAGTACATCAATTTAGGCGTCCGATACCAAGTGCCGGGATAGAACGATACCATAGGGATTGCAAAGTTATGGCGAACTGGTTCAGACAAAGTCATCCATCTATCTGGCCGGCTCACTCAGCCTGATATGTTTGTGGCTGACCCTATATAGGGTATATAGATCACAGACTGGATACGTTTAGATCTGGGAAGGGGATCCGGGACTAGCAATGGGTTTCTGCTAATTATGGAAGCTTTTCTTCCGTGCCTAAGACGATCATTAAAAGAATTACCAGTACTGTTGTTGTTGTTAATATTGTTGTCCTTTATTATTATTATTATTATTATCATCTTCCTATTCTTCTTCTGCTTCCACTTCTCCCTCTTTGTCTTGTTTTTCGCCTTCTTCCATTTCTAGCTGGTCGATGTTCTTACTACTACTTTTGTTATCATCAATAGTTTTTTTTTTGGGGGGGGGGGGGTGGAAGAACTTTCCAGATAAATGGTTTCAAAATTATTTCATCTATAATTATCATAATTTCTAGGTCAAAGAAACATGAAAGAAACAAAGTATGGTGGCCTTTTAACCTGGATATGACTATTCACTGCTATCAGGGAACTTCCACATCTAAATACAATTTCTCTAGCCTCTGGCAAACATGGCATTTTAATATTCAGTTTGAATTGTCGATATGTTGGTGGATTGAGCGAAGATGAACTGAAATGACCCAATGAAGAACAGAAAAACTAGCATCACTCGAACAGACAGCTATCCGAGCACCTCTTGCAACATCTTGACATCTTTCTTTCCTCCAAGGAGAAGAAAGCATTATCTCTATACCTGCCGAAATGGGATCCAGTTATAACAAACTGGAGATAAAAAAATGAATGAATAAATAGATATGAAATTGCTTTTATACTGGGACAAAATGAAAGGCACGTATCGGGGCGAAATCTAAATAATAATAATATATATAAAAAAAAAAAAATTACATGGCAGCAATTTCAGAGGCGGAGGAGCGAGATATCCGTGCCCATTACACAATCAATAAGTGGTACACTGCAGTATGAAACCTCTCTCTGTCATCTCCAGGCTGAAGGCAACGCCAGAGATGTTATCATAGGTCGGGATCAAAGTTGATGGATGACCTGGCCCCAAAAATGAATGCAATATTCCCCGTGTTTTCATTCATGTTCCTCCCTGGCAGATTTGTCTATACAGCCGATGTTTTTTTTTTTTTCTCTTTCTCTCTCTCTCTCTCTCTCTCTCTCTTTGTATCTCCCTCTTGAATGCCAGTTTCGGTTTCTTGTGTTTTGAGGATGTGAATGATTTCTTTGGAATTGAGTCGGACACGCTGGACAGCCGACCGGAGACATTGGCTTCTTTCTGACGTACGAAATGAAATAACCGTTTGTAATTTTGGAGGGGGGGGGGGGGGGGGGGGGGGGGGGGGGGGGGGGGGGGGGGGGGGGGGGG
>JBCAUA010107897.1:0-10094 GCA_038406235.1 Peronia verruculata
TATCTATCTATCTATCTATCTATCTATCTATCTATCTATCTATCTATCTATCTATCTATCTATCTATCTTTCAGTATGTATCGTTCATACACTAAAACTGGCACGCAACAGGCACTGAACTAAACTGTTGAAGGCTTTACACGATGTTGAACACACCCTCCCAGAAACCATCGACATAGCAGTGGATTGGCCTGACATGAGTTGAATGAACGATAGCAGGATAAGGTTGAACGAAATTGCGAGGATGGAAAGAAGAACGGGGGGGGGGGGGGGAGGGTCGGGAGAAGGAAGTGATAGTGGATGAGATGGGATAGGCAGAACCAAAGATTGGACAAGGTAGAGGAGTAGAGTGAAAGAGAGGGAGCAGGATAGTGGCAAAGACAGATACAAAAATGGACATAGACAAGAGGGATGAGGATGGAGAGAGAGACGACAAAGAGAGAAGGAAAGAAACTGAGAACGAGAGAGAGAAATAAAAACACCTGAAAGAACGAACTTTTGAGAGAAAGAAAGAAAGGAAGAGAACGTGAGAAAGAAAAAGAGAGAAAGAAGAAAACATAGGGAAATGACATAGAGAAAAAAAAGAAGAATTTGTGAGAGGTAAAAAATAAAGAGGGAAAGAAAGGAAGACACAAAAAGACAGAAAGAAGGCAAAAATAGGTAAGTGTCAGGATTGAAAAACAAAATTAAAGAAAAAAATGAAAAAAAGACAGCCTTAAGAAAGAAACAACTGAAATAAAAAAAGAAAGGAGAAGTAAAAAGAAAGAAAGAACGCAGTAGAGAAAGCAAATAAATAAGAAAAAAGAAAGAAAGGAAGGAAGGAAGGAATGAAGAAGGAAAGAAGTAGGGAAATAAATGAATAAATAAAGAAGAAAAAGAAAGAAAGAAAGACGAAAAAGAAAGAAAGGAAGGGAGAAAGAAGAAAGAAAGAATGAAAAAGAAAGAAAGGAAGGAGAAAAGAATAAAGAAAGAAAGAAAATGAAAGAAAGAAAGAAAGAAAGAAATGAAAGAGAGAAAGAAAGACAGAAAGACAGAGAGAAAGGAAAGAAAGGAAGAAAGAAAGAAGGGTGGAGTGACCACAAAAACAACGAGATTGATAGTACGATAATTAATGCCACTGCATAGTTGGTTGCCACATAAAATAGCCCAAGGGGAGATTACTGCGGAATGTGCTGATAATTGTTGTCCGCCCTTAGGGTGTGTATCTGTAGCTTTTCCATGCAGAGGGAGTGGAAAGTACCCGACATAATGTTATCGCCATGGTCCATCCCTTTGTGGTGCCCTGCCTACACTATGATGCTGTTCGCATTCTATTTTCATTCTATGAGTCAAACTCCTCATCATCATCATTGTTTTATAAAAACGCCTTAAAATTAAGACGGCTGTCTGCCGACAACTAATCAAACACATCCAAACGGGAAAAAAAAAATAATCTGTAGATTTTTTTTTTTTTAAAGTTAACTAACCAAACTGATGTCACGTGGTAAATTTCGAGCTCCATTTAATGTGGCTCTTCGTCATCATCATCATAATCATCAACATCGTTATCATCGTCACCATTTTGCTGAAATGTCTTTGAAGAATACAAACATTGTCAACCGGTATTTAAAAGTTTAATCGAAAGGCCCCAAAATAAACAAAGCATAAATGGATAATTACATAAATAAATGAAACTGAAAAGAAAAAAAAAAAAAGAGAGAGAGAGACGCAATGAAAAAATAAAACAAACATTAAACATGAAAAAATGATTTTGCAAAATTAATTTCCAAATATTCAAGCCAAGTTGTTCTTCTTCAGGTAAATAAATATGTGTACGGAATATAGCCGCATCTTACACAAGTCTCGAGGACTATTCGCATGGGTGGCAAAGATGGATCGTTTTTTCAGTGAAGCATCATCATCATCATAATGCATTGAATAAAAACGTCTTACAATTAAGACAACTGTCTGAACGGCTATTAATCAAGTACACCAGTGCAAAAAAAAAAAAAAGAACAATATGAAGAACTGGATGTTGATCAAAATGAAACACCAGTCAAATTTTCGGGCTTAATAGGAGATCGTTGTGCTCAGTCCTGTTACTTCCCTTTACCAGACAAAAGAGGGATTGAACAGGTAGTGTAAAGAGGTAAAAATCACTTTTGTACCCTTTGCTTGAAAAATAAACCATGAAAAATTCAAAACAAAAAAAAAGAAAATGATGTAAAGAGAATGTTTTCTTCTTGATTTTTGGCGATCAGTCGTTCGAATGGAAAGCAGTAAAATGATTTTTTCCTCTTTATACTGCTTGCTCAACACCTCTTTTGACTGGCAAAGGGAAGTAAAAGTCTGGTCAAATGATCTCCCTTTACACAACTCCGTCTTTTGGAAAGGGCAGATAATATACGAAACGATCTCCCATTAACTCTTCGTCCATCATCATAAATAAAACTTCCTAAAATATAAGACGACTATCTACTAGGAACTTACCGAATTCATCAAAAGAAGCGAATGACAAGGTGAAGAACTCGGTATGGCAGAAACTGAATACGTCGATATCACTTAACCAAATTTTTTAACCTACTTGGCTCTTCGCCATGGCTTTTACAATCAAAATCTTCATTTTATAAAATATAAGATGACTGTGTAACCGGGAACCAATTAAAAGGAACTCAAAAACCGAAAAGTTCATATTTTTGGCAAAAAACATAGTTCAAAACGACCCGTCCCCCCCCCCTCCCCCCCCCCAACCCGCCTCAATCTATTTCAGCCCTATCCGGCTGTATGAGAGTGATTCCCTCAAAATCCAACATGCTTACTCACCCCACTTTGATCTCTGTCATGTTCGTCTGCATGCACCACTACATTGTACATTGATTTCCATTGTCTTCCCTGTAACATCTACTGCTTTCTCTTAAAATGATGACCAGATTCTAACTCTGTAACTTTAAGGCAAAATTCTAACCATGCACCTTGAAGTGACAAGGCTATAACTGAGATTCTAACATCGTGTCTTTCTATTTCTGCCTCAAAAAATGATAAAATATCTTAAAATGACAAGATTCTAACATCGTATCATAAAGTGACAAGGCTCAAACTTAGTATTTTAAAATGACAAGGTTTATCGAAGATTTATACCTCTGTTGACCTTTTTAAAACTGAAGATGAACATTATGGGTATTTCATATGACGTTTTGTTCTTTTGAGTGATACTTATAAATTGACGTACCTTATCAGCTCAATATCATTCAGCGTGGACTTGTAGAAACAGTGTGTAATATAGTTTAACTACACTCAGAAAAAAAAAACAGGAGATAAAGCCTTGTTTAATCAATAATTATCAGGGCAATCTAATTTCCATCAGGAAATTGGCTTAATCAACATTCCTGAGATACATTGAATGTAGTTTATTGTTGTAATTGTACTCATTCGTCCTTCAGCCCCGTCCAATTTCCTGACATGGGATATCATGTCTCTTTTTTTTCCTTACATGCAACCAGACCATTTTAAACCTTTGCCCTACCTAATTCAATCTGTTGTTTACAAGGTCCAGTGGCTTTGCTAATACTATGTCGTACTGAACAATGAGGTAGGAAACAAAAAAGAGATTGACAGAGCAAAAGAAGAAGAATATTCAGGAACAGACAAAAAATAATGGAGGTGTTTGCAGATCACGTCATCACAGAAACAAGAAGAAACAAGAACATTCGACTTTTGTTCATTAAAAAGTCAAGTTGGTTTACGTTCTTGTTCACAGTACTCCTTCACCTGCCAAGAGACCAAGCATTTTGCGATCAAGTTCTGAACCTGTCCATTATGTCCCTTGTTCACACTCCTGCGTAATTTTCCATGAAAGAAAACGTGATTGTTTGTGCTCTTGCTCACGATGATCCTTTTTCAGATATCATGTATCAGGCCTCTGGTCATGTGGAAACCCAGAAAACGTTGTTTGTGATACTGTGAGTGTGACAGAATATCCACTGTCATATCACTTTTTTATTGCTGGACAAGAGTAATATGTTCGACGCTTTGATAGATTTAAAAAGGTATATCTATACAGCGGGAAATGGCTGTCTCGTTTATCAATAGCCAGACATTTATTTCTTGTTGAGGGCCTTTCCCGGACCATCGCGCATCCCTCATGATTGGCCTGGGCCAAGTCTTTGTAAGTCTTTCAACCTTCTATAATATAATGGCCCAGACATTTAGTCCTTGGGAAGTCATTTATATGTGATCCAGTCTTGAATGAACGATCGATATTATAGAAATAACGGTTAAATTGGACAGCAGCTTTCGTCCAAGGCTAAATGAACAACAGAGAACTCAATTATTCCGTTTTAGATCATTGTAATCTTGGTTTATTGATCTCCGTGTACGGGTCATCTAGGTAGGATTGTCCACTCAATGCATCTTTGTTATTCGTCTCACACCTGACAACAGCTGGTCAATATTGAGGGCTTTTGCATTGTTGTGATTATTATCTTTTTTCAGTTTCTGTGCATTTTTTTTTTTTTTTTTGTGTGTGCAATATTTAGTCCCCAGGATCGACAGAAAGAAACAAATAGACAGTTATATGCCCAGGCTTATCAGGCTGTCATTTAAAGTTTATGGCTTTCCAAAGTTGGAAAGAGAAGAAAACAAGAAAAGAAAAGAAAGAAAACAACTTGCACTGTATCAAAAACAAATGAAAGAAGTCGGCAATATAGGTCAAAAGACGTTTAGAAACACACATACATACAAACAAGCAAATAAACAAACAAAGAGATGCAGATATATCCAAAAACAAATAAAACAAATTATGAGCGATTGACTCCAAAACAAAGCTAGAGATTAGTTGTTTCTTTTGCATTTTCTGTGGAGCACAGAGCCTCATCAGGGGTTTTCCCCACTCCCCCCCCCCCCCCCCCGCGATCCCACCACTCCTATGGTCTCGACAGAATCTCTTCATAACCGGTACTTATTCGTCTCTCAGCCTCCAGAGGTCAGCTTGGTGCTCCATCTTCTGTGCGCAGACTCGGGAGTCCAAACCTGTTTATGACGCCCACCTTTTGTCTCCCATTTGCGGACCCTGACAAGAGTCTGCTTAGCTACATTTGCTGGCATTTTTCCCAGTGAGTGCCCAACCCTCGTTACTAGATCAGGAGTGCCCAACCATTGGGTCGCCACCGCCAAATGAGTCGCAAAGCCCTAGCAGCCTTGCTAAAAATGGTTCGTGGTAAAACTAATTTCAATCATCAATTTACATTTATTTTCTGGTTTTGTCTTGTTTTGCTCTTACGTATTTTTGATGTTGTTGTTTTTGTTTCAGTAAAATAAAAAAAAAGTGTGTTACAACGACTCAATGCCATTTGTTTGCAAATAAATGAATAAACGATCCTTGAATACATTTATTTATTAAGTGTTTCTTTCCCTCTACATCTGAAAAAATAAAACGTAAATCAAATTGCTGTTAGTAATGATCTCGTGCGTTTCAAGCTTTTGGGTAAGGGGTTGTGAATACAAAAAACGTTGAGAACCTCTGTTCAAGATGGATTTATACGAGACCCACACCCGCATGGTAGCTCACTTTCCAGGATTAACTCTGATATCTCCAAGGGAGTGGTCTGATGTGATATCACCTGCATATTAATTGCAACGGTTCATTAAGCACTGAAAGCATGAGAACAACATTATTAAATATTCATTCAATCCTGGAGGGGAAATGGCGGGCAAAGATAAATGGATCTGTATAGCTGAAGAAAAAAATAAAAGGGGAAGTAATACAGAGAGAGAGAGAGAGAGAGAGAAAGAAACACCCTGGAAAATTTAAAAAACAAGATATGTTGTAAAGAGAATGTTTTCTTCTCTTTGTTATACTTTTATCTTTGGGGGGGGGGGAGCGAACAGTCTTTTGAATAACAAAAAGCACATGGGCTTGTTCTTTTTACACTGCTTGCTCTACATACTTTTTTCAGGCAAAGGGAAATAATGGGGCTGGTCAAAATGATCGCCCATTAAATGACCACCAAGTCCCTACTCTGGGAAAGCGACTCAGGGGCAGGTAATCTGCGAAACGATCTCTCATTGTTTACCGTTCTTGTCGTATCTATCAGTTTATTGAATTCCATGCCGAGTGACAGCCGGGTCTTATATATTTCAGAACATGATGATGATGGCAAAACCTATGATGACGATGATTTCTCTGATAATAGTAATTATGATATTATCAAGAATAATAGTAGTTACAACAATAGTACTGATAGTACTATAGAGAAAAATATTAATAAAAATAATCTCAATAATACTAGTACTGATAGTATTAAGATAAAGAAAAGAGGAATTTAAAGAGCATATTGAGGTCGCAAGCTTATATTTTTGTGCGTTTTTGTACAGCTGAGATAACCACCACGACAGGTTGTTGAAAAACATAACAAAACCGCAGCCGCAATATAGATTTTAATAGACACATGAAAATAATGATAATAATATTAATAGTAATGATAGAATAATAATAATACAATTACAATAATATTATTATTGCTGTTTTTATTATTATATTATATGGTAAGCACTCACTCAGAGGAGTTCTTGAGTACACAGGAATTTGGCTTGCTTCCAAACGTAATGGAAAGCAGTGACACGCTTTTTTGTTAATCTTTGAGCATGAATACTTCATTATTACGTCCAGTGGCTTGAATGTGCATGTCACTGTGATCTAAGTAACACATGCTTAACCCATTCACGATCAGAATTTCTGTAATTAAATTCTAAAGTATTATCATTTTCTGCTCAATATTGAAAGTTAAGTCAATATCGCATGGTGCTCTTTCATTTGTTCGGGGAACAAAAAGGTAGAAGCCGTGACTGAGAAAGTAAAATAAATTTGAACGAAGAAGCTTCGCAATAAGACAAATAAGATAAGTAAGCTAGATAAGATAAATAAATGTCAGGTAATATAATGTAAGATATGGTAAAATAAGATAAGGTAATATAGGGTAAGGTAATGTAAGATAAGACAAGATAAAGCAATTACAGGTAAGATAAGGTAAGCTAAGTTTAGATAAAGTATTCTAAGTAAGATAAGATATGGTAACATAAAGTAAGATAAGGTAGGTAACTTAGGGTAAGGTACAGTAACTTCAGACAAGATAAGGTTGGGTAAGGTAATGTAATTTTAAGATAAGGTAAGTTAAGGAAGGTAAGCTCAGATAAGGTAAGGTGAGGTGACATTATTAGTCCTACAAAAAAAAAAATGCTTCCACAGTTCATAAGACATCTCTCTCTCTCTCTCTCTCTCTGTCTCTCTCTCTTTCTCTCTCTTTCTCTCTCTCTCTCTCTCTCTCTCTCTCTCTCTCTCTCTCTCTTAAAAGCACATAAAGTCTATCTTACCTTATCTTATCTTAAGTCACTTAGCTAAGAAAGTACCAAAGACATGCAGAGAAAGTACATCAGCCTCAGTGCTCTTCAGCGGCGGCTCGGTCTAGGAACGTGACTTTAAAGTCACTGTTATCTCCAAAATAGAAATGAATGCCATAACATTAGCATGACTGAAGCCCCTCGGACCAGTGACGTCACTATTAAAGTGTTATCTCCAAAACAGAAATGAACACTATAACATTAAACATGACTGAAGCGGATTGTAGAATAAGGCTCATGTGTTTGCACTTTTATTTTTGAAATGTGACCGACATGTAGCCTACATAATGTATATAAAATAAATATTGTCAACATAAATTCTGTCTAAATGAATATCGTAAAAAATAAATGTTGTAAAGTTAAGCATACCAGGGAAGTAAGAATTAAAGGCCAAAGGGTTCATCCCTGTGTAGTCAGATTAGGGAAAAATAAAGTAGGAGATAGGGACCCCAGGGACTCGTACATACCAAATCAAGAATGGCAAGGGACCCATGAGTGACCAAAAATACTTTTTAGGAAAAACAAGTTGTCGCTGTTGTTGTTGTTTTAAAGCAAAAACAAAAAAAACAAAAAAAAAAACGTCCAGATAACCTCCACTAAGAGGCAGAAGGTAACGTAACAACATCACTGGATGATCAAAGTGACCCCAGCTAAACAGGAGGGAGATTGACGGACTGTGCTGACACCTTAGTCCAATTAGTCAACATCAAGATGTACAAAATCTTATATTAATAAAACTGCTGTTAATTTTTACTATGGTGTTCAATCCACACTTGTTATGTAAACGGAACAATCTTTATATCTCACCGGTCTTAACAAATAACAAATATGGACAACGAATAAGGTAGAAAGGGTGGAAGGCATTTTTTTTTTTTGTTGTTGTTGTTGTTGTTGTTGTTGTTGTTGTCTTTTTTTTCCATAAAATGTCCTTTGCGGAACTTTTTAACTTTAGACCACGACTTCCTCAAATTATTCCGTATATAAATAACAGAGGCCATATTAATATGAAACATCTAGCATAATAATATCCTCAGTATATTCGATCAAAGTTAAAACTCAGGAACAGCCTTCTTTTAAAAAAAAAAAAAGAAAGAAAAGTTAGGAAAGAAAGATAAAAGGACTTCTCTGTACCATGATCAATCAGGAGGTTACAGGATTTTAACTATTGAATTTAAACAATCGCACATTGTTTATGGGTATATAAGTACATTATTTCATATAGTAATGTATGAAGTTGTATGTACGTATATGTGTAGGTATTATTGCAGATATTAAGTAAGGAAGTATGCATGTATGCATGTATGGATGGATGAATGGATGGATGGATGTGTGTGTATGTATGTATGTATGTATGGATGGATGGATGGATGGATGGATGGATGAATGGATGGACGTATGTATGTATGTATATATGTATGTATATATGCATGTATGTATGTATGTATGTATGTATGTATGTATCTATGTATGTATGTATGTATGTATGTATGTATGTATGTTGTTGTGACGAGGTTTAACGATACATCAGCACGATTACGGCTATATTGTGTCAAACACGGTAATATACGTTTACACCCCACCGATGCCTGGCTTACACCGCCTACAGGTGGGAACAGATGACTGTGTGTATGCATGAATGTATATTGTATACATATTTTAGTATAACAATTGGGAGGCTGAAGGTGGAGGAGGAGGTCATCTTTTATATACATTGATTTTGTTGTCCATTCGTTGAAAAAAAAAAAAAGCATGTCTTTTCACCAGCTCTTGAAAGCCAGAGATTCAAACAGTTGGAACTTTGTGGTCTCATGGATTTATTACTACAAAGGCGCCATGAACTCATAGCTTTTGGGACATTCTACTTTCGGGGATCTATTACAATTACGACCATGGCCTTTGTTTTCTCCTTTCTGCAAACGATTGAAACAATTAGTGCTTTGCATCAGCGCCATAGTGGCAATGATTTAGGCCGATTGTTCTCCCCTGGTCCTGGAATACCTTTCGTGACTGAAATTGCTGATATTTGACGAGCACGGTCTGTAACGGTATCTGCAGGTGGACGGTGTAAATGCGTTGGTCTTTTTATTTTTTTTTACCCTTTTCTCTGTTTATGACTATGGACAGAGGCAGGGAACATCTCGGAATGCCTGACAGAATATCTAAAAACCAAAAGGGGAAGAGGGAGAGAGACACCAAAACCCCGCAAATATTATTAATCTTTTCTACCGATTCTGTAACTACATGTGATCATTACGACCTTTGGGCATGGACTAGCTCGTGTAACACCCCAAACCCATAACCAAAAGTTATTGTTAGTGTATTAATAAATGTTGTCATGATGGTACCAAGGGCCGGGGAAAAAACAACAACAACAACAACAAAAAACAAAACAAAGCAACAACAACAACAACGGCACAGGGAGACCACATGAGGAGGATACACAAAATTTAAATTACAATTTTAAGTGATAAAGGTCTTGTGCGAACATTTTCATTTTACATGTTCTCTTTTATGCATTAATATATTAGTCCTGACAAAGACATATGGGAAAGATATAGCTGCATACCACGAAAAGAAGTCGACCGAATCATTGCCGTGACCTTAATTGACATATGATAAAATATGCTGGGGCAGAGACCACGCATGGGGGACGCAGTGGCTCAATCGGTATGGCGTCTGCTCATGGAGCAAAACAGGCCGGGATCGAAACGCGGGTTCTG
>JBCAUA010107908.1:0-10094 GCA_038406235.1 Peronia verruculata
CTCCCCCCGCTCCGTCCGCTTCTGTGTTTCTATCTCTTTCTTTCTTTCTCTCTCAATCTCTCTCTTTCTCCTTCTCTCAGATTCCCTCTGTTTTGACGCTGCGACTCACTGTTTTCCTCATTGTATTTTCCCTTTGAACTAATCCTTTTACTCAACCGACATTCACGGCCTTGCTGAAGATGAAAATCTAGTTTCTTGTCCCACCTGTCCTGTATTATATTTTCATCTCCAAGTTTTCTTTATATTTCTTTCTCCCTTTCTTTCTTGACATCTTTTCTTTTTCTTTTTTATTTGGCTTGTTATTCTTTCCTTCCCAGGATAAAAGATTGAGTTATCACCGTCTGTGATGTTCCAGCTAGATCCCAAAAGGACATGCCGATTTCTATATTTTTCATTCACATTCCACGGCAGTGGGCAATGGGCCGAGCTACCAATGAATTACAATATGTCTTGCAGCCAGTCAGAATTAGAAGTATGTCGATTTTTCACCATATGGGGCTTTTGGTGTCATGTGAAAGCTTTTTTCATACCCTTTCAGCTGCTGAAAAAACTTTTGAGTTAGCTTTTTTCTGGCCAGAGATCATGCAGTTTAAAAAGACAATGGGGGACCTTCCCGCAATGACCAAAAATACGAGAAAATCGAGTTTAAATGAACGGTCGAATGCATAAATCTACATAGCTCACCTCACAAAAACTTGATTTTAATGAAAAAATATTTATATTGTCCTGTTCAAAAACGAATATATTTTTGATTTCTGAAAAAAAAAAAAAAAATCAACACGTGACACCACTCATCACATTCAAAGCCTGATTTCTCGGATCTAGCCCAGCGACTTACGTCTCATTTCGACTGGCAAGAGACAAAATAATCATGTTTTCTTTTTATCCCCGGCGAGAAATATGATTGTCCAAATGGCACGGGGACAAAAGATTTTACCACTATAAAGGAATCAAGGCTCTTTTGAAATCTCAGCTCACCTTTTCGAACTGAAAACACAGTGTTGTGGGTGTGTCGATGTGTTCGCGTGCCCGTTGTGTGGGAGTGTGTGAGTCTGGGTATTTCTGTGTGTATGTGAGAAAGAGATGAAAAAGCATCTTTGTGTTTGAACTAGACCGAAATCAAGGAGAGGCCTCCGATTGACCTGCTTTTGTTCTTTGATTTGATGGACCTTCATCACTGAGAGAATGATAATGAGGACAGGTACAATAATGCCAATAAAATGGTAAATGATCGATGATGATAGAGATCCAAGGTAGGTAATAACCCTTTAGTCGTATGATATTTTTTAGATTTTTGTTTGTTAAAGGTTGCGTTTTTTGTTAAGCTTAAATACTCTATGAGTCTGTTTTGATACATACAGATGGGTGAAAACTTGACAATACAGTAAAAGCCATTTGCTTTCCTGTGATAAAAGAAAAAAAAAAAAAAGAAAGAAACGGAAAAAAGGATGCAGTAAAGAAATAAAATAGACTCTTCAAAAAATAAAAGTCGTCCCTGGTTTTAGTATGCCGAACCCTTATGGAATAAAAAACCAACTTCTCTATCAGCATATGTTCTAAAAACCATTGCGCACAATCAAGCATAATTATAATTGTACACTAGCTCTGTTTGACCAGTTACCCTGTGTCCCCCGCGGGGGCCGAGGTTTATAAGTAGGTTCTCTGCTCCCACCTGCAGGTGGTGTAAGCCCGCCATCGGTGGGGTGTCTCCCATGCAGTGCCATCCTCGACATTTCCGGGGAGACATCTTTTCTCTCTATCCTTACTCCCGTCTTCTGTCCCTCTTTCTTTCCTCTCTTCTTCTTGACGTGTTAGGGTATCTTACCATGTTTTCACACAATATAGGCGTAATCTTGCTGATGTGTCCTTAAACGTCAGCACAAACAAACAAAACAAACAGTTACCCTGTTGCTCTCAGATATTGTTACCCTGAAGTTCTTAGATGCTGATAAAAAGAGGAAAGAGAGCAATGAATGACTCCGGGCGGCAGAAATACTTATATTAAGAAACTTGACTCAAACTCTTTTCTTATTTATTACTCTAACGTCCCATGTCTTCAAACGTGGACATTTTTGTTCGTTCCTCTCCTTTGCAATCATTGACATGGATCTAGTATTCAAATCCAAATAACAAACTTGTACCTTTCCGAAATTTATGTTACCCTCAGCATGTGTCTTCAAACATCGACCACAAGATCTGGAAAAGGAAATTGAGACTGATATCAAGAAGATATCACTACACACTTGAGGATAAGAAGATAGAAAAACTGTTCTTTGAGGCCATATTCTATTCCGGTTATTACAAGTTTACAGATTACAATTGCTGGATACTTGCATCTCTACACTTGACCTTTCACCCCTTTATTTTTCAGTAGGATTTTGCCAACCTGGACACAAAATGTATGAATCGTCAAACTGGATACTTTTTCTTCCGGCGGAGAGAGAGAGATGAGTAAAATAGACCGAGAGAGAGAGAAAGAGAGAGAGGGAGAGAGAGAGAGAGATGCCAAGGATGAAATTAAGGCATCCAGATGAAAGTAGGCTCAGCTGAAGACCAACGTGAGTTCACCAAGGAAAAGGCTCTTGCTAATTTAAGGAGGGAAGGGGGTGTGTGGTCAACTTTATGTATCCCAATTTAAGCAACTTCTCAACTTTTTGTATATTATGTTAATAAATACTGTCGTAACAACCAAATGGCTGTAACGAGTTCCACGCCCAGTGTGTTTTTGCGGCACTCCTCACATTATAATAATCATACTGTATCAAAGTAATGGGGACTCATGTAAAAATAAATAAATAAATAAATAGCTTACATTCTAATGGAGAGTGTTCGGTGATGTCGTCAAAAATGGCAGGCTCGAATCCTGGCAGCGAATGTTAAAGATTTATAGTCTATACACTTTTTTTAATGACTCAACAGTCGCCTGGATTCGTGAGGAGGAAAGCCAAATGTCTAGTATGTATGTATGCATGCATATATGTATGTATGCACTTTATCTCAGTATGTATGTATGTATGTATGTATGTATGTATGTATGTATGTATGTATGTATGTATGTATGTAGTATGTATGTATGTATTTATGTATGTATGTATGTATCTATGTATGTATGTATGTATGTATGTATGTATGTATGTGTCTGTGTCTGTGTACACGTGTTTATGCATATGTAGGTTATGCAGATGTTGGTATAAGCATGCATAGAAAAAGTGTCAATCAACAATTATGTTGTATCCTTTATATATTTTGTCTTAATTCACTCTGCACTGATCAAGATGCATTTTCTTATGGATAAATAAACTATTCGTATTCGCATTATTAGTATATTTTCGCACATTATAATCCTGTGATTTTACATCAAATGTATCCTCTCGCTTTCCCTTCTTCATGTCACATCAATGGCTCTTTAAATAAAATCTCCATCAACATAATATGTTCCTGTACATCATGCATGATCTTAACCTTCATTTTCATACAGATGTATTTTGTTTTCATATTAATTCGTATGTCTTTTGTGAATTATATTATATAAATTTTTGTACTTTGTCTCGATCTCGTCCTTCCAGCACAGTATGATATTTTGTACTAAAATTTCTTCTCTGTCGATTTATTCCCTGCACACAGAGCCGGATAGCATTCGCATTTAACTGATATTGACATTCTTTCTACCGCTGTGCAAACAAACAAAAACGATGGACAAACTCACTAACGGCATCAATGATTGAGAGTGTTGTTATCAAACCGCTGCTCGGAGATTGCATTGTTGACCTCACGTCTCTGCTATGCGGATCGTCAGTAGACACACGCATTCAAAAGTCTCGACATCCAACGTGCATAATAGCTTTAGGTATGTCCGACTGTAACAACATATTGCATAGTTGTTTTCTTCTTTTTCATTTTCTATAAATACTTTTGTCGGCGTACCAAACGACGTTATATAATGTCGTAAAACTTTGACATCAAAATATGCGGAATAAAACCGTAAAACTATAGCAAAGGAAAAAAGAAGTTCTAAAATGAATGCTGTTATAGTTAGAATGTAATTATGTGATGACGTTGCAAAGTAGAGATATTATCACTAGCAATTATATTACGGCGAGCTGTTTCTTCCATGTAATTATTATAGCTTTATGGGATGCAGGTACAAATCAATGCAAAATTATTGTTGTATGAAAAGAAACTGAAAATATTCAGACATTTTTTTTGACAAAATATATCTCCAAAATTCCACGGTGCTTTATATTTGTATGAAGTATATTGTCTTTCACTTCATTTGCTTACAAATACTTGATCTCTTGATCGACCGTTATGAAACATTCTGATTTTGTAAAACTTTCTGCCAGAATCGTCTAACCATTTGTGAGCTTTGTTAGCCACAACATTGCGTTATATAAATATTTTATCCACTTTTCAAAATTGACATTGTAATGTCATGGTGATCTTATCTATTCTCTCTTCAATATCTCACCATTGGCCAGTGATTATCTTTACACGTTAAATTATGTAAGTCAATATTGTCCACATCACTCTGTTGTATTTTGTTGTTGTTATATCTGTTTTTATGTTTTTGTTTTGTTTTAATAACCTGTACTGACTTCTCCTGTGGTTTTCTGTTTGAACACCTTCAGGTGTATTTATCTTATCGCTTTGAACTGGCACCAAAACGTATTCCTTATACTGTGTGACTGATTTACTTTCAAATTACATTCGACATAGATGTTAACAGGGATGCGTCTTATTTTGCCATTAGATCTAACTGGTATTTCCTCTGACACCTTTTGGGGGTTGAGATTGGCCATATCTCATATTATATGTCTTTCGTTTTAGATAATATAAAAGGCTTCCTATATATATATATAGCTACTGAAACTAGGCCAAAGACCACACCTGAAGTCCTGTGTTCCAGTTCGCTGTGGGTTTATCTCTCAGTGACTCGGCTGACTACACATCGTATTAGTACAAAATTGCACAGGCATCCTAACATAATATATTTTACAGATATTTTTGTAATTACATTTTCAGTGTGATTGGACTCATTGTTGTTAGAATGAGTCCTAAAAGTTATTATTACTTTTTTTTTTTTTTTTAAATAAATGTATCCCATCTCATCTGACTTATGCTTTAGTATCACCTCTGAAACTAATTAGGCCTATTATCATTATTATTAGTACTTACGGGTAAGCTTACTATTATCATCATATTACTAGTATAATTATCATCAGTACTATTGTTTGAGAGAAAAATATATCCAACGAAAGAAAAAAAAATCAGAATCCTGAAGCAATGCCTTAGCTAGGAATTATGCAGAAAGAAAGCAGGGCATAGTCTGACACATTTTTGTCTCTTTCAATGGGGGAATAAAATTGTTAGGCCATTGGATATATGTATAGTAGCTATCCCTAAAGAACGCCCGGCCTGTCACCCCCCCCCCCCCGGCCCCCTTTCCTCCTCCTCCTCTCCCTTTTTCCACATGGCCAGGGTGCGTGGTGGCGAATTTTCACTCTGGCTGCTCAGAAACTTCTTTCAGTAAACTCAACAGTCCGATGGAGACGATGCTTTCTTGTGCAAAAATGAAGTTTCATCCTCCCAACAAGGGGTCATATTTCATATACGAGGACACAAATAAACCTCATGCGCGATGCACGCTAGTCTAATATTTGGCGGTGGCGTCAATATATACACTCTTTACGATTGATCCCCCCCTCCCTCACCCATTTACTCCAAGCACTGTAGATGCCATCTTTACTAACACCCCACTCCCTTTCCCCTCTTTTTCAGTTTTTTTTTTTTTTTTACCCTCATTTTCTCTTTCTCCATTTTCCCTTCCACCAGAGAGGTGCTTCCACCTTGCAAGACACGCAACTCGATTCGGCCCTCCTCAAAATATTTTTTTTTTTTTTTTAAATAAATGTAAAACTGATGGTTGCTTACTCGACCAGTGCCTACCGCCGCCCCTGCCCCCACCCCGCCCCTTTTTTTCTCCTCGTCTCACCATTTTTCTATTACATGCATACCTGTTCGCTTTTTCGTCACATCCAAAGCCCAGACACCTCTATGTGATACTGCGAGTCTGGTCTTATCGTATTTCTAACTGAACACTCGACACTGCTGTGTCCGGGAAGAAGACCCATTGTGGTATCGTGTGCCCCATGGGATTACCCTGCGGTGCAGCGGCAGGGTGAGGGCCAAGTTGATTGCATTATGTTTCCGCAGTCAAATCTGTGTCATAATTTATGTTACGCTGCTGGCGTCGGTAGGCGAAATCTAGACCAGTCTCGTCTAATTTAGTAGCAAATGGTACCGCTACCTTTTCTTGCCTGAATTTAAAATTCCAGTCGGCCGTGACTGACAGTGATTCTGGATATAAATTATCATGTATCAGTGTTGCAAGCTGGGATCATGTCAGCCTTGTGTATGAACACGCGATTACGGATTTTACGGTGGAGTTTCAAAATTGTTACCGCTCCTCTATTCGACTGGACTCATGATTACATGACTGTATTTCTATGATGTTATGTGCCGCTTCGTGAAGCATGGTGATTTGAATGCTGTAACTGTAGTCCAAAACATAATTTGTTTTTGTTCTATTATTTATATTAGAGTATATCTACATATCAGAAATGTTTTTAATTCCTAAGCTTCAAGACTAGATCTAGGCCATTTGAAAAGTAGACCGGAATTAAAAGTTCAGTCATTATTGATCGATATTGATTCTGGATGTCAATGTATCCTTGTGTCAACACGTAGATATCTACTTTGTGCTCATAGACAGGTGATCTTGGATTTTATTGTTCAGTTCCGTGATTGTCCCTCTATTTTGACTGCAATCATAGTTATAAATATAGATATGTGGGCTATTGATTGGTGCGTTGTAAAACATTGTGCTTGCTTTGTATAGTGAAACTGAAGTCAAGAGCTATAGATTTCTTTCCTTCAATATTTAGAGTGTCAATCTTCGATCTAATTGGCCTAATAATTTCTGAGACCTAATAATCTAGATCAAACCTATTTCAGTGAATGAAAAGATCCGACTGGTGGTGACTGACAGCTATTGTGGGTATCACGATAACTGAATTTAGATGTGTTAAATTCAAAGACATAATATGAGTCTGGATTTCACGGTTTCTCCGTTTCGGCTGGGTTCAGTTACAGCTTGTCCTCGTTGTGATGCACAGTGATTTATGTACTGTAGTTGTCGCTGTAGTCAGAAACTTTTTTTTTTTTTTCTCTCTCCTCAAAGTATTTACGTATCAATCTGCGACTTTTTAAAAAGTTTTTTTCGGATTTGTATAGATCTAATACATCTATGCTATCGCAGATCTGAGTTGTATGCCGTGAAGTTTTCGTTTTCTCATATAGAATCTAGTAGCTTATTATAGATTATTGATACCAGTAAAAGAAGCGAATATGCATGACGGGTGAATATTTTTTACATGAACTTAATTATTAAATTAGCATTATTTATATCATTAACATAAAATAATGTTAGGCCTGTCGTAAGCTTAGTATTACTATGGGTAAAGGGATATGTTCTAAAACTAAATAATAATTAGTCTCTATGGTTAAACTTTGACTAGGATTTGGGCATTCAATCTTTTCGGAAGACATCGAGATATTTCCGATAAATAGGTAGCTGATCGTATTTTTATGCAGACACATGTTTATTTGTGTGTGTGTGGGGGGGGGGTGATTATTTAGATTGACAGCATAGGTGAACCAAAACTGGTGGCTGCTATTGCTTTGTTGTTGTTGTTGTGGTGGTTTTTCAGTCGCTTACAGTCATATTCTCGTTGCCTTTCCATAACATGAATCAAATTTGGGGATATGCTGACTCATTATAATCCATTCAAATATTCCGAAAGAAGAGGGGCTTTGTTGCCTTTAAGAATTAATCACGAGCGTCACAGAAATTCATGTATAGTTTTCTGCCGCCGGCGATACGCTGCGGCCATGTTTCTTGAGCCTGCCTTGTTCTGATGTTGTGAGTTATATTTTTGTCTATATGCATATAAATCTGACAATGTATCCTGCATATATAGGCCCCCCTGCTGTGTCATATTAAATGAGAATGGAAGCGTCTTTTGCGGACAAATAATGTTTTTCCTTCAAAAAAAAAAAAAAATCATGCAACATACACGATAAACAACAACAACAACACCAATAACAGTAACACAACAAATGAAATGGCATGATTGTACCATGCTCATGGTCGCACGAAGCAAAGGCAACAGTGTGTCTCTTGTGTTCGATCTGGAAGACGTTATAAAGTGTTCGACAGTTTGTTTCCCTCTCGAATTTAGTAGGCTAGTTATTGATCATCGTACATCTGTATTAGAATAAGATACCATGGGGTACATATCTGTAACCTATAAAGATAGAATAGCAGTGACTTTAAAGCTTGGTTGCCATGGTAAATTTTAAGTCCATGGAACCGCTGGATTTGGTTAGTATAGCAGATTTACAAGGTTGAAAATTATTACAGTGATAAAGAAAATACCATCTGGTGTCACGGTTTATAATAATTCGCTCTTCCAACTGTATCACCTGAAGTAATGAAATGATTGACTACGTTTTAATAGCCTTCTTCTGTCCTTGACAGTTTCCAACACAACGTAGCAAATATAGGACAAGCTATAATATGACGCCAACCCTACAATTGGACTTTCTTTTTTTCTTTTTCAGATGATATATCATTGATAGCTGAATGTTTGTATAAGGGCATTATTTGGTTGCCTAAAATATCCTATATTGCCCTATCTTTCAGGCGTATGAAATCATACTTTAAGGAGTATCCCTATAACTTATCAGGCTATGCCACAGAGAATTAAAAGGAGTTTCCGCTCTGTACAATATTCAAAGTATTTTGATAACGAAGAATCTGTTAACATACTGTACTTATAGATTTTCATGTGTGAATGTTACAGTGTAATAAGGAATTGCTTGAGACGATAATGCAAAGATAGTTTTTGCCAATTTTCACCAACTGACATCTATCTTAAGGACGCCTTTGAAGCCCAAGCCACTGATCCGCTCAAACCTCCTTGTCCTCTGTACTATTGCTCTTTGAGGTTTAGCAAATCCCATTCATGTCCGTTCTACGATGTTGTCTTCTCATTTCCATTGCCTTCCTTGTCTACTGTTGCCTCACCCGAGAGCCTAGAAAAGTTCTATGTCCTTACCCGTGCCTTGCAAGACGGTTTTAACACACAAGGCCTTAAAGAACGAGATACATAGGCTTGCTATTCTAACTATCGTTTTTCCACCACAATTCGCAGATTTTACAACAGCTGTATTGTGTTACTGTTGTTGCTGTTTGCTGTGTTGCTGTTGTTGTATATGCATGTTTTACTACGATTTGTTTTTTTCGAAACATTGTTATGTCGGTTTAACAGAGAGAGGACGCCTATCTCTCTATTTTTCTCGTGCTACAAACACAGTTGCTGTTAGACACAGAGAAGATACTTTAGGACCGAAAGCCTTCGTACTGACCTTTTCCTTCAAACATAGCCCTACCCTGGCAGAGATTAGGCTTGCTTGTTCAAAAGCTGAGACGTGTAGAGATAAGAGAAAGACACGGCGATAAAACACAAACGATCCCATTGCAACATGAAATATGGGCCACTTGGTTGATGACGGCAACAAACGAATAAAAGAACGATAAAGTTTAGTATTTCAGATGACAGTTCTCTTACATAAATCACTGGATCTAGAGATTAACATTATTTTTCTAGTTTACAGTTGGACAGAATAATTTCCCTCACAATTTCATTCCTTGCAAAGGATCACATCTGACTAGTTTCAGAAACGTTAAAGTGAAATAATACCACTAATCCAGGGGTCTTCTTGGTGGACAGATAGTTGTGGCGTAAAGTTCAAGTTAGATCTGCATGTTATGAGAAAATTAGTGTTATATTTGTACAATATTTTGGGGATTAAAGATAGATTTGTGGCGGATCTATTCATTCTCGCGCACAGGTCGCATTTTGTTGCTTTAATTAAAAAAAATAAATAAATAAATAAAAATACACACACACACACACACACACACACACACACACACACACACACACACACACACACACACACACACACAC
>JBCAUA010107919.1:0-10094 GCA_038406235.1 Peronia verruculata
CACACACACACACACACACACACACACACACACACACACACACACACACACACACACATACATACACACACACACATCTACCCATATGCTGCCATTGTAGACTAATAAAAACAGTGGATTTTCCATTGTGATTATGAATAATATAGATCTAGAAATTTATTTGCCATGGGGAAAAAAAAAAAAGAAAAATTCATCTGTAGCGGGAAGTCAATATCCAAGTATCTATCTGCAAAATAACCTACAGAAACCATGCGGTTGCTGAATGCCGTCATACCATAATACAACGAACGCCAACAACATGGACGATAGAAGAAAGAGCAGAGTGTCCACATCTTTCACTGGCACATTAAATCATAGTAAGCGTAGAGAGGCGGGGCCCAGTAAACAGGCAGGTTCAAAGGTCAGTGATGATGGCTATGGCCCTTGGGATGTACAGTTCTTATCATGCTCTGGAAAACTGGCTAAGCTTATTAATTGATGTCTAAAGCCCCGGTACTTCCGTGCATTCTATACTTCTCACCTGGACGTCACCCCACAATCTGTCCATTTCAGGTTCAACAGTCGCCCTTTAAATCTTTTAGATGTAACATTTTGAGCTTTGCTAGAAGCATGTCATTGGGAACAATTCATTAACAGAAAAATAACTTGACACTTAAGAAATGTCTCTCCTGTATCTTCATAAACTACGATTGCAAATATTGTGCCTGAAAAACTGATTTTTTAAACTACAGTATAGCAATCTGAGATTAGCTAGAGGTATGCCATCCCATGGACAGCAATTAATTAGATAAATGACTCGTTACCTGCATTGACATTATTATTATCATAGTCCTGACAATCATGTAGAAAATGTCAATGCTGACATTTGTCTACACCCCGACACATAATCTTGATTAAAAAAGAGTTAAGGATCCCTGTAGCAATATACTGTCTGGAAATAAAGTTTAGCTCAGAGAGATTGATGAGGCTTCGGTTCGGACCATTGCAGGATTAAGTACCTGTCAACAATTCAATCACAACCAGGTATATCAGAGTGGCCAGATCGCCAACTGGCACTTCTGGCACATTGAAACCTATGCACACAAACCTCACCTCTGATGAAGGCTAACGGGTGAAACATGATTTCATTTGTTCGAACATTTCTCCTATGTTACAAGGAGCGTCTAGCTGAACAATTATAGTAATTAATAATTCTTTCCCGTCAAGTCTCACATGTTCTAGAAAATGCAGCTGTTTACGGGTCGGGGTAATTCATAATTGTTTTGAATGGCGCTGTTCAGTAATCAGAATGAAGAGAACAAGTTTTGACGTTCCTCAGATAATAATATGAATTCCTGGCAAACTGAACGGTCTATTATCTATTTGAATTAAGCTGTAATAATATTATGCATATTTTCATAACATTACACAATCATCGATCTCCACGAGTTGAAGCTCGGACGTACCTCCTTGTGGAATTGTCTTAGTTGTCAACGATCAACTGCTAACTGAGATCCCCGACAGGAAGGCAGTGAAAATAAATAAATAAATACATAAAGCAACCATAAGAATACACCACTTATTCTAATAATCAGATAGCCTTTTTGACCTTCTCCCTCCTCGACTGCGGGCGTATCTTCCGATCATCACTTCAGTGGAATTATCCAGGGGTATAACTGTAACTGTTGAATGGCCCAAACAAAGAAATTGTGGTGCAATTTTTTAACAAACTTTAATACAGTCACATCATCACATCCGGGAGAAAGCACTGTTAAATTCTATAGGACACGGTAAAAACTAATCATAATGAGAACAACACACCGGGTTTACCCAGCTAAAACGTAGAGATGGCCAACCAGCAAGTTACTACCTGGAGATTTAACAGCTGGGTAAGATGACATGTCGTGTCCCATTCGGCCTGGTCGTCTTGTGTTTAATTGCCCCACTCCCCTTATCTTGTTTGTTTTATATAAGAAGTGAACCATACATCTTCTGCCACCGGTCAGATTTCGATAGGGAGTCGTTTGGACTATCAGGTCAAGGGGAAAGGTGCTTTGCTGAAAAACGTTGACTAAATCTCACTTGGCTGTGTATAGAGAGCCATAATTCTGAACAGGTCAGATCATCAGTTAATAAAAGCATCAATTTCTCAATCATACTAGATTTCTAATATAACGCATCGTCGGTTAGGTTGTCAGAACACAGATGGATCACGATAAGAGATAAATGGTTAAACATTATACATGTTTCAAAAATCCAAATAACTGCCTCGTATAAACTAAACACAAAACAAAACCGGAGTCAAAGATATGTCCCAGTTTTGCAACACTTAACCAATGTCTTTTTCCCTGACATTTGTCGGCAAAGAAATGGTACATATAATTCTGATTTTGTAACTAACACTTAAATGTGGATTTAGTAAAGACAAATTCAGTCCTATTGGCCTCAAATCCATTTGTCTCTCTGATGAAGCAGGCAGGCACAGGTATAGATTTAGTTTGGTATAACCATTGACATAATTCCTGTTTTTACAAAGTTTTTTTGAGGATTCCAGAGATATTTTTAATCTATACAAATATGATAACTGGACTCCCTTGTTACCATCACCTAACTGGATCATTTTAATTTGTCTGTGTTTGTTCGTTTGTTTATTTGCTTGTGTCTTAGGACAATAGAAAGCAATATAAAAAGCAAAATATCGGGGTCGACAAAATCAGCAATAAATATCACACGTATTGTGTTAGTCATGCAGGATTACTCGAAACCGAATTTAAACTGTTTTTGTGATGGTCAAGAATGCCAATCTGCATTTTTAATATTTTTTGTTTGTTTGTTTTGTACTGCAGGCTTTTAAATGCACATTGTCCCCCCCCCAAAAAAAGAAAGAAAACACACACACACACACACACATACACACACACACACACAGAGAGACACACACACACACGCACACACGATGATGGACAGTCTGGTTTTCTTCTAGACGCCCTACCAGGAAAGCAAACCGCAAGTAATAAAGTGGTAACTGATTCACACGCTCCTCAGCTGAGCAACAGTAAAATTATTCAGTTTTTAAATAAAAAATAAGATCTTTGTCTAACTTGTGTGAAAGTGTTTCCTATCTCAAAAAATGTCACAGACTAGATAAAAAGAAAAAAAAAAAATGTCAGAGATGTCACTGTGTGACATGCTAGTTTAACCACTTAAGTCTAGGGTGGATCCAGATACCTCATAGCCAGGACAGCTATGTTTGCGCAGTTTTTATACCCTCGCCACAGGAGGGATAACCTCTTGTGCCCGCTTCGTTGAGCTTTACAAGCGTATTGCAAGTGAAGTTTGACTTGCGAATACAAGCAATATAACAGTTGTTAAATCGTTTCGTTGCCTGAACTATCTCACAATACAATGGCAACAATGAACTACAGGGTTCTGAACTAATCTCTAGTATTTACTATTACTTTTGCCAAGCGAACTTAAGTCTAGTCGCAGAAAATCTTCTTTTCTTTAGTGTCAATCAAAACGCCATGTGACAAACACGGACGTAAGGGCAAATCATTATATTATAATGAGTTGGTCATAAAACCACAGCTTTCTTACGGGCTGCCGTCATATTTTATTATTTTTTACTGTGTGTTTCTAAAGACAACAATAGACAACAGAGGTGCTATCACTCAATTACTGTGCTTGATCTGAAGCAACGCCAACTTATTTAAAGCTGTTGGGCTACAACAACATCACCTTCAAAAAGAAGAGCTGACAAAAAAACAGAATGAATCCTTGAATGACTCATCGCCAGTCCTGAAAGACACGGAGACCAATCTTTTGATGGCGAACTATAAAAATCATGCTAGTGTTCTTTCATGCGTTCATGATGTTGCTCCCTCTCCCTAATTTCTTTTCCTTTCCCACTGACAACGACAAAGACAAATAAATAAATAAATAAATAAATAAATAAACTAGAAAACTGAAAAGTCATGTGATTTTTATAAGCTTTTCAACCTCCTGTAGTGGTGGTTATCTCAGCTGTCCACAACTGTGGTCAACAAATAACATAACACTATTGTGTTATGTGATTAACGACTATCAAAAATCGTATATTCAGCCTGCGACTTCCGATTCATTTGCTCTGCTGAGCTTTATGAGCTCAAGACATATGTCTTTGTCACTTGGTGATAACTCTCTGAAAGCCCCAGGACAAAAGGCAAAAGATAACATTTGAATGCCCAGATAGTGATCCCTCTGTAACAGAAAGGAAAACTAGAATAGTTGTCAATAGAGCGTAGAATGTCAGTATGGAACGGCATTGTGTGCAGATAAGTGATTTGTTTGTCTATCTGGCTATTCTTTCTTCTTCTTCTTCTTTTTTTTCCGTTTATAAGCTTTTGAATGCGAAGATAATAGTGGGTTTAAACTTTGTTTACTTATATATGTATTTGTGTGTGTATGTTTATAAATGATTTATTCTCCACGCGGGAGCAACCCACGAGATAATTTATAAGCTTGATTAATTTATTTCCTTTATATTCTGAGGAAGCAAAGATGATGCAATAAAAGTAAGCTAATCGATGGTCCCTGCAGTTCAAAGATTACATAGACAGGAATTTGTCTTTGGAACCCTTTAGATTTAACACCGGTAACAAGGGACGGTACTCTCTGAGTTTCTCTACAGTTGTGTTGCCATTTTCCTCTGGTGTAATGTAAAATTGACACATTTTGCTATCCTTTTTTTCGTATCAAAGACCCGATCTTTGATGAGTGTTTATCCTTAATTAATAGATCAACTTTACCTGTGCATGGCTTATGTAGGGAAGAATTTAAATGTGACAGAAGATTAGTTTCTAGTAATTTATGTTTCTCTGGGTATTTTTGTCAAAATAATCATCCAAGAATACTGAGTTGTGAAATGAAACAATCTAATTCTAACTTGTCAAGCAAACTAAAAAAAATAATAATAATAATAATAATTAAAAAAATAATAATAAAAATAAATAAATAAATAAATTTAAAAAAAAAAAGAAGAAGAAGAAGAAGAAGACCTCCCACCATTACATACAATTCTGAGGGCCAATATCCCGCCATTTGCTGCCACTAATGCATGGACACAGTTTCATGGAGTAGTGCCACTTAAGCTAGCCTTTAGAAGTCCACCTTTCTGGAATAGTTTGCAAAGCTAACTTTTGAAGTTCAACCTGTCAGGTTCCAGCTTTGATGTTCAAGCTTTGAAGTTCCGTCATTGCAGTCCAGCTCCAGTCACAGGGAATCAAAGGCTAGAAAGAAAGAAAAAAGAAAATCCTATAGCAATGCCGTCACGACTGATGTTTGCACAAATTGACATGTAAAAACAAGGATAGACAGAGATAGCCATTTGTCCTCTGCCCTGGAATATACTTCTCCAGCTGCCATTTGATCTGTCCAACGATCTTTTAAGTAAGGTAAAAATCTTGAATTATTCTCTTAGACTTTTGAAAAATGAGACAAGTTTTTAGCACTTAGATTTTAGAAAGGAAAAGAAACAAAATTTTTGGTCAGAAAAAGAAGAAAAGGAATGAGACTCTTTCTTATGTACGAACATCTCGGTTTCCAACAGGAAAATTATAAAGACTGAGATAAATGAACAAACATACCTTAAAATGACGTATAGAAACAGAGACTGTTACTGTTATCTTTGAGATATCTGTTTTCAAATATAGATCAGATTGTTTTAATTTCAAGTCGTGAGCCACCCTGTCGTTTACATAGTAGACATAATCTGACGACAATTTTATACGAGAGAACACAAATATTGGTTTGGTCTGACTTTTGACACGATTTGTAAAATACAAACATTTTATGATGTTTTACCGCGTGAAAGAGCTGAAGTAAAGTATTTCTCACATTGACTTTATATGAATCAAATTTATAATGGTTCATTTTTAGGCAGAACCACGAAGAGCAACAAAGAAATCAATAAAAACAATAACAACAAAATGGACAAACAATAATTTCGGCGAGAAGATCTCTAGGTGTCATTGGACTTTCTATGAGTTAAAAATGAGTGTAAAATTAATGATAAGCACTTATGCATATTGCAGTCAAGTTAAATAGAAGATTCATCAGAGTTGTTACAACGCGGAAGGGAAAATATTAATTTTACACTCATTTTAACTCATATACAGTGGGGACAGAAAATCCAATAACACCTAGAGATCTTCAAAACCCATTGTTGGGAAGGCCTAGGTGGCAGAGCATTACGTGGTAAAGGCAGCCGTAAAAATGTAACTTGTGGCTGCAACCCTTCGCTTGGCAGGCCATTATGGTTTCGTGGTCAGTGGACGAGAGTGGCCGGCTACTGCTTGGTCACTACTGCTGGATACGATACGGTTTTGGTATACTATACTCACATAAGGTAGTGAGAAGAGAGACAAAGGGAAATGAGGAGGAGGAGGAGAGGGCAAAAAGAGGAAATGAGAATGATTGGTTTGGGGAGCTAAGGGGGGGGGGGCATTCATTTTGACATCAGTTTCAGAAAAGCGTTGGGAATAAATCTGTCACTGGCAGAGAAAAGTTATCATATCTTTGAGAAATCATTTCAAATTGATAAATCTAGGAACTGCAACGTCTGTATCTTTCATGAGTAAACTAAATAGTTATAGGCCTATTTGGCTGACAATAATTAATATAGCTCACTGGTGTTAATAGAGGAAAAAAAAAATCCAAAACAATTAACTAAGCAAAAAAAAACTGCTGGGTTGAAGTGGCATTATAACTTACGTTAAACAAACTTTACTTAGGTGTCAGTGGAAGGAAAAAACAGTAGTTTCAAAATCTTCCTGTAAACCGGTGAGCTTCTTGACAAGGAAAGCGTAACATCTGTATCGCCAGCTTTAGAATATTCCTACTTTTTGACAGTAATAAACTACTTACAACTTTTTGGGGTATCAGTATTCTAGATAGAGCGTGTCAGATATGGAGGAGCAATCTCGATTTCTTGCCCATGTCTATAACTTACGATATTACACTATTGTCCTTTTTTTCCCTGTACCTTTGGGTATCTCTGGATCGTTATACCGCTTCATCCTTACACGTTTTCGTTCTTCGCAGTTTGATACAATAATCACATAATGAAATACAGGAGTTTTCAATCTCTTACATCTTTAGATAAGGTGTTTAAGAACATAATGAAAAGCATCGTACTAAATAATAATAATGATAAGAAGAAGAAAAATATGATAATAACAACTGTAAAGAAAAACCCCAATAAATAAGTAAAATCTGAAATTGTTAAGGCCCATATCAAGTGCAAAGTAAATAATGTTGTTGGTGGCCGAATGATCCCATCCATACAGAAGCCAGCTGTGCTGGTTTTGTCAACAATTGTTAGAGTAGAAAATTGCCCTGGATTCCATTTTCAATGCAGAGGGAGAAAGAATCAGGGTTAATGCCCAAAGTCCACCATGCGGGATCAATAAACCATCCATAAATGATTGAATCGATAGTTCAGTTATCGACAAATTGATTGATATCGTAATAAAAGCTCTCCAATGGGGTGTAACACAGAGCTCCATTCTCCCCTCCCCCGGGCCCCCAATATGCGTTGTGGTCTGGCTTTTTCCACTGTCAATATCCTTAGCGGGTTGACTGCAGAGAAAAAATGGAAAATGGCATCGGGCACTAAATCTATCTAAAAATATACACTTTATATCGTGTCTATTGTGGAGATTATACCAGAACACCTTTCTATAGCATTTGAACTCTCTAAAGACGCCATCATTGATTTATACCTATTTCAAAGACTCTCAGCAATGCTGGTCCTAAATTACACTTTGCAAGAAATTTGCAGTGGTAGAAGTACCAACGGCTTAGCAAATCCCAAAAAGCAGACCTAAGGGCTTGTATGTATCAATCAATTCATGGGTATCATCTTACCATGTCAGTGAGGAATTTTAGAGCTGATATTGGAGAACCAAGTCTGACGATTTCTCATGTACCAAGATTAACGGGTTGCTGCAGTTCAGAGCCAGTATCAGCCCCCACCTATCCCAGAACTTTCCCCCATGCCCATCTCGTCCTTTTCACGTATTGTTTTTAGTCTGAAACTCAGTCATTCTGAACAGAGGGGTTTTAATTTCTTGTTCATTTCGAGGAGTTTCAAGTTTTTATTTATTTCGACTGAGTTAGATCTACTGCTTTTCTTCAAAATGGAAAATAAATTTTATGACTCCTGTCAAAGTTTAACTCTAACTAGTGCATTCAGTTTTCATTCCTAAAGACCAACTGTTTCAGACCCTCCGACACTTTTGGAGGGGGAACAACCAACTGAGAGACCCCCCCCCCCCCCCCCAAGCCAAGACATTCTGAAGGATGAAGCTGAGCTTTTAGCCAGTTCTTATTATCTGGGTCTCTTTTTTCCCCTTCTGGTTTCTCTTGCACACAAACTTGTTGATACCATCTGCAGTCCTTGGGTAATGTGGCAGTTTTGTGGCTGACGTGGAAGTAGATATGACTTATTATCTAACAGTTTAGTCTAAATGCTCTTGAATCTCTCGTTCATTTCTGGATTTCTTTCCTCATGAGAACTTTGGCATGCTGCATTTTATGTGTAATTAACAGCAAAGCGAAACACTTTCAGCATTTTTTTTTTGTTTGTTTGTTTTTCGTCGCTCCTTCTTGGCACCAAGACTGCACCAAGTTACTTGTTATCAAGTACATGTATTGACAACATTAGGAGAGGACCACTCAGATCTAAAGAAAGAAATCGGCAGAAAAAAGACAGCAATATATGGCTTTAGGTTGAAATACATAATAGTTGTAGAAATACGAAAATGGTTGTACGCTGATCTCTAAGGAGATATTTGGAAGACGATACCATGAAGAAGATCAATTATAAAACCAAATGATAACTACAAGACTAACCAGTGGGTCCTTACTTACAGAAAGATAAGGGGCAATAATGATGATTTAAAAGGAGATGGAAAGAAAGCGGGGGGTGGGGGGGATGCATTGTTATGTCTTGGCATTTTGAACTACTTTAGACTGGTGCATCTGTTTGACTGTTTATCTCCTTTTCTGGGATCTACCAAACTCTTCTCTAAGCATCTATGTCAGGATCAATCTGTTACTAGTATAGGTTGAAAAAAAAAAAAAAAGATAAAGAAAAAAAGGAAAATCATGAATGCAAAATGGCCCTAAGCCTTTATTTGTTCGAAAGTTTGCATATCTGTCTTTTTTACCTTGAAATCTTAATAATTTTCCAATCGGTAGCTGGTCTTAACAAGAACAAACCCGAGCCCATTCAATGGAAGCGGTCATAATATTCTGAGTATGAGATTAACTTTTCACCTCCAACCCATTTGTCTTTGCCTCAAATTTATTTCAAAAATGCAGAAAAATGTTACCAGAGCATGTTACCTAGAGATATTTTCAATGGATCACGGCATTGAAGAGTCAATGCAATCATTCGCTCATCGTTATAATTGTTCACTGTTCAGAAGGATAGATTATGAGTTTCCTGCAAGAAAGCATAACTAACAAAGCGAACGTAATTCTCCATATGTACAATGTATGTCCAGTCGCCATGTAACCAACACTGTCCCGGCTAGCGAGTCCTATCACAAACATTGACGTCGTCGTTGCTCAAGGGGAATAAATCAATAAATTGCGGGAATTATCGAAGGGAAATAATCGATACAGAAAGTCGTAAATGGACAACCTTTCCGTCCATTTTCTCAGAACATGTCTGGGTTGATCAATGAACCGTCATATCCTAGCCAGGGCATGGGCATTAAGATATCCCATTTGTGGGCTGCCTCATAAATCTGATAGTCTCAGGTATTGCTCGATACATGAGAAAACAGACTTCGAAAAAAATATAAATGAATGTCTCGTAGTTCTTATCACGCCCAGTTAGAGGTGTACCTATGTAGAAATGTAAGTCATTTTGTTGGGCTTACATTTTAGGTAATGAACATATTGGCTCTCTCCCTTCTCTCTCCTCAGTCTCTTTTTGTCTGTGTCTCTTATTCATTCACTCTGTCTATCTGTCTGTCCATCCATCCACCCATCAATCAATCAATCAATCAATCAATCTATCTATCTATCTATCTATCTATCTATCTATCTATCTATCTATCTATCTA
>JBCAUA010107930.1:0-10093 GCA_038406235.1 Peronia verruculata
TTTTACTTTTAAAAAGAGAAGTTTGGACACTATGTTTGTTCCATTGATTATTATGTCTGCTTCATCATTTCTTGATTTGATGAAAAATGGAACCAAAATTTGTTTTGCACCAACGCCAACATATAATAAAATTGATGTAAAAAACCTTGTGGTGCTGTCGTTAGTTAAATTAAAGTTATGGTCGTATAGATTTATTTATACCCAGCAAAGTGAACATCAACATTTGTAGAAACCATTCTCTATTTATGACATTAGAACAGTAACAGAATGTTCTAGTCTTTCTTGGGGAAAAAAGCCACTAGAAATTCATCAAGATCTGTTACCTGCTCTAGGTCATGGGTAAGAAAGATGCAAATACCGATATTATAAAGACAGCCATTGATGAAGAAAAAAAAAAACAAACAAACAGAGAGATATCAGATAAAGTTCCTTTTTATTCTGATTTGGTTCATAGGATTTTGACTGATGTACTTGACCAAAAAAAAAATGTTCACTATTATAGGTGCCCCATTTGCTGAATCAAGATGAAAAGGAACAACAAGAAACCTACGCCGAAAGTTTTCTTCATATAATTGGGAAATGTTGAAGTGTTCCCGATATCCTCCTGATGTGGCCTCCTGTGACTTTTATACTTTCCCTAAAATATGAGAACACCTCGGAGACAATGGTTTGAGACAGGGGAAAACATTAATTTGGTCACAAAAGCTGCTGGTTAGAGTGCTGGACAAAAAGACAGATGTTCCCGCCATTGAAAGTTGGTTGCGTCAGTGGCAGAAACGCTTGGACAATGGTGGTGAATATGTTGAATAGATAATATAATAAAGGTATATTATTCTAAGACATTATCTTCAATGGTTTTTGAAATGTCGGGTAGGAAAAGTTATTTTTAAGACAGACCTTGTAGATCTAGACCATCTACTTTCATATTATGCCTTTTATAGTGCATTGAGTTTTCAAAGACATTTGGCAATCCTCGATATTATTATTTAGGTTGTCCAGTAAGAGCTGTGCTTATTACCACTTGATGTGTTTGCAGATTGAACCATGACATGGACAACATACTTGCCAGCATGGATGTAGATGACAAAGTGGAGAAGAATTCCAAATTGGTTTTACTTATATCACTTGTGACTTCAGTAGCCAGAGACTTACATGTGAGTCAGCTTGGTGAAGGCTTTTTATTTTTCCTGATACAATGATTTTTCTAGACTATAATTCTATTCACCCACCTCCTATCCCTTTTTTTTTCAGCCATTTTTTTTCCTGTAGTACCTATATATTCAACCAGCTAGTAGATCAGCCCAACATGAGATCATTTTTGTACGAGAAATGTTTTATCACAATATTGTTTTATGGCAAATGTCTCCAGAATCTCCAGAAATTTGGGTCCAATGAATGATGGGAGCTATTTGATATTTAAGATAATTTTTGATGGAAGAAGATATACACTTGCCACACAACTTATTCAAATTGCTCTGATATCAGTTATTTCTGTACTGGCTTATAGTCAAGGGATAGGAGGAAACAAAATGTCATTTCATAAATTATTGCCTTGTCTTTTCCCGCTGACTAAAGCAGCTTCCATTTCACAAATGTGATAATTTAAAGTTTAACTCGATGAGAAAAGTCAAACTGGAAAAAAATGTGATTCTTTGTGGCTGATGTCGTCAAGAAGTCACATCAGATCTGGTATCATTTTGTTTGATTTTATCCTAGCTGAGGAGAACCCACATGCTTTGTGGGAGATTTTTGATATGTATAGGTCAAACTGATACTGCCCTGTGGCTTAAAGTGTGTGGCAAGTGTGCACACTTGGATGTTGATATTTTGGATGTTTAAACTGAATGTTACTCAAAGACTATTAAACATAAATTTGGATCAAACGCTCCCACAAGTTTAGCATTCAATTATTATTGCTTGTTTAGAATAACATTAAACATAGTAAGCTGTTTCAGCTCTATCATCTATGCAAATGGAATCACAGATCTTTTGCATGCAACATATGTTGTGTGCCAAATTTTATATGGATACATTCAGAAGTTTTCGGGTTCATGTGCCTTTTGTTGGCTTGTTTCCAGATTTATGTATACTAGATTTAGTTGGGTTTTTTTTAATGCTGAATATTTGATAAACATCTTATTAACTCACTGAAGACTGGGCCTTTTTTGAGTTTACATATGCTGAAGACTGCAGTTATTCAGGGGTATTTAAAAAAATAATTTAAAAAAAAACACTTTTTATAGTCCCACATCAACCATTGTAGCACATATGACAGTACTAAAGCAGTATGAAAGTTCTGTATGATACAGAAAACAGAAACTGATTATGTCACATAGTTCTTCTTTTAATGATTTTTTAAAAAATGAGGCAAATTTTGCATTTCCTGAGAATTTTGGGAAAATATACCTGGAGTCAAATAAATCATCTGAAATCACACAAAGAAAAAAAGAAAAACAAATTTATACATTCTGTTTGTGGATAAGTTTATGTGTTGCTCGGGAATGAAAAAGAAAGCAAATTCTCACATTCTTGCTTTTCTCTGCTCGACATTGTGTTCAGTAGATCAACACAAGGGAGTTGCTTAGCGACCGCATATTCACTTCGAAGTCACTTCCCTTGTTCTTCAAAATACGTATCTCTAAAAGTTGCAGACCTACTCGCGCCAAACTCGGTACAAAACAAAAGAAATGGTACCTCTACGGTAAGAGAGTGGATCGGTGAAAAAAAATTGTGAAGTTGATCCCGCAAGGGTTGCTGGAACAGTCCAATTTGACATTAGGACCGTCCCACAACTCTTGTGGGAACCGTCACCAGTGTGGTAAAACATTTTTTTCCATATAAAGGAAAAAAAAAGAGGCGCAAGATTTTCAGTGTGCACCATTCCCAGGTAGAGATCCTCCTTTGTTGGCCAATATTGGTGGAAGTATTTTTTTCAAGCGAAATTTGCCATGCATTTTGCTGTTTGTACTTCTTGAGATTGACACTGTGTAAATGATGATGTGCATTCATTTTTTTTTTTTTTTTTTCCGTTTTCCAGTTCAGTAATTTTCGGATCATTGCCCTGAAGCTGTTGCTGCGTCTCTCCGGCCATGTGACCTCTGACATCATCGTAGACAGAATTCTGCCTTACATGGTATATTGACTTCTCAAAAAAAATTTCTGTACAGTTGTTTTTATCATTTTTTAAAGTTTTTCAGAGATTGTAAGGTTGATAACTTAACAATGTATCTTGCTAACACATTTTAACCAAAGTTTCAGTCCAGTGCATATTTAAGATAAAATTTAAATGTATGCTGGTAACAGTTCCGCTATTTTCACTTGTAAAGTTAAACAGATGATTTTGAAAAACAATTTTCATATCAGTTTATGCCGTTTTTGATTTCATTATGTTCTGCTCACATTCTGTAATTATTGTAATATGAAACAAGAATATCCTCACCCTCTGAAAGTTGTACATTGTTGTACATTTCAAGCTATATGCTCTCAAACTGATTCCCTCTTTCTTTAGTTGATTTGTACAATAGGCAACATTAGAGGACAGTTAGAGGCTAGTTGAATACACTCCTCCCCAAGATAAAAAAAAAAAAAATTGAATCTGATTTTTTAAGTAGCATTTGCATTTTTGCTCCCCTCAGCTAAGCTTTGCCCAAGATCCTCTGCCTGAAGTCAGAGCTGAGACTATCCGAGTGGTCACTGCTTGCCTCAGGAATCTGAGAAACGTGCCCAAAAAGTAAGTGAGCCCTTTTCTAACTCACCAACTCATACTTCTAACATAAAAATTGAAGAGTGAAGAGACGTGAATGAGCCTTGTATTGTTCTTTTCCCAACTACTATATAACTAATAATTCTACAAAAATAAAAATATAATGAATTTAATTTAATTACGTGGGTGGATTTTTTTTTGTCAATTTGGGCTTCATTTATTATCATTTTAATGGCATTTCAGTGATGTCAGACTTCCGACTTTAGTCTGAATTTCAACTTTGGTCATTGTCAACTTTCCTACCTTTGTCCACGCAACACTGTCAACTTTTGCTGAATTCACAAGGCAATAGCGGTTTTGTAATAACTTTCTACACAAATTCCTCGCTATGACAGTGAAACTGAAAGTATGAAAGAGTTATCTTAAATCCCTGGTCATAGGCCTGGTCAGTCTACTGCTTTTTGGCTGCTGTTCAATGATCGAGATTGAACTTCGTAGCGCTTGATTCCTCATATCCGACAACATGCAGTCGAGTGTTTGCATGAGAGTTAATAGTGGAAAATCAGTACATCAGAGTGCCAACAACATTATATAATGTACCCATGGTCTTAGATAATAGATCTAGATCTAGTCTGAGGATTATATTATGATGAGGGCACTGCCTGTGGGATCTTTTTAGTTTTTGAAATTGCCACTGGTTCTATAATTTTAGAGTTCTATCCCAGGATCTTGCGAAAAATTGCAAACTTCTCTCAAAACAATGAAAACTTCTAGTAATAAAACCGTTGATTTTTTAAATATCTTACTCTTATTTAACCGGTAATAAAATGGAGGTGGGGGGGGGGCAAAATTTACAAATTTTTTGTGACAACAGTTTGACATTCCTGTTATTTTTGTTGTTGGTGTTATTGTTACTTTTGTTAAAATTATGTCAGTAAAAATCAATGATATGTATGTTATAAGAGAGCAAAATCAATCCTGGGCCATTTGGGACAACATTTTTTCCATAACAGATTTTCTTTTGGATAATCGTGAGGGTTTTCTTATGTTACACTGTCTTCTTTTTTTTTGCAGTGATGCAAATGTGTTCCAGGATTACATCATTCCAGCATTGGTGAGTGTCACTGGTTGTTAACATGGGAGAATAAGCCACTTTGGTCTGGCATTATGGGATGGCTTGTAGTATAAGAACTGGTGTGAAACATCTTCATATGTGTTGTATGTATCTGTCCATCCCTTACATGTTATATCATTGCATGAATCTGTTGACAAGATGCTTACTCATATCGTCAGGCTGTTTTAAATAAAGTACCAAAATATAACAAGAAAAATGTAATCCAAACTTCCTCGTTTGTCTATAGAATTTGACTCACTAAATTTTGGGGAGAATCGTTCATCTCTCAGATTTGACTACTGCTTGTTATATAATTTTTCCACCAAAAAAAAAAGAAAAAATCGTATACAAATTTAGTTATCTGATTTTGAACAAATTGATAGAAGTTTCAGAATTTGGCCAAGCAGATGCAAAAGACTGAATGTACATTCTCTGTGTTGATGCGTTTTGGTCAGCGACTGGAACATCATATAAAAAATGTGGGAACAGAAATGGTTGGTGTCGGGCTGAGTGTGAATGTACATCTTCATGTACATAAAAATTTGGTATTTGGATGTACCTCAAACCATAGATTTTAGTGAGGTGGTTATAGATGTAGTAAAACCATGATGGTCACATTTCTGTGCATGTCTACAGTCCCCTCTGCTGAGCGATGATGTCCTGCAGGTCAGGCTGACCTTTGCTGAGAACATTGCGGAGTTAGCTGATATAGCTGTCAAGTAAGTTGCGCTTGTATGGTATTTTTTGAATTAATCATAATAGTCTTATTCTGTCCATCCCTTCTTGATGACCTTGCCTATTTGGCTACATTGATACCAAATGAGTAAAGATTTGCTGTATTGTGTAATTTTGAACATATGAAATCAACTATTTTGTCTAGCAAGGACTGGCTGCACAGTTGACTGATATGTCTGTGAAACAAACCTTGCTACTAAAAAGAACGGATTATAATGTGTCTTGCGCCCATGGTAAATGAGTCGGAAGTTACATGGACCATTTTGAGCTACAGCTGTTTTAAATGTGAAATTCCTGGCCATGTGTTATATTATTAATTGAAGGCATTGCATTGCCGACTGTTATTATTATCAAATTATCAAGTAGGAACAATTTTGCAACAATCTATCAATTTAACAGCAAGAACACCTTTGTGTAATAAGAGGCATTGGACTCAAAACTATAATTCTCTGAAATAGCTGTCAAGTCATTCCAGGTTTGTTTCTGACAAACAAATTTAATCAACAAATGAGAGCAAACCAGCTTAGGTGAGAAGAGCTAAACGAATTGCCACAGGTATGATAAATTTGTTGTCAAGGGAATGGGAGTCATTTTTCACATGCCCGGTTACTTCTCTTTGCCACTCACAGTGACGCTTGAACAAGCATTGCACAGAATTTAAAAAAAAACAAAAACATTACAAATATTTGTTTTGTTTGAAGTTCTAATCATAGAAAATTATTATGATGAGGACAGTTTTCCTTACCCAGTGAAGTTTTCGGAATTTTTTGTGGTGTAGGTTTCAGGTGAAGATCATGTGTAGTAGTTTCTTCTTATACCCTGAATTTGTTCAAGAACTTTTGAATTTTGTGTTAAGCCAAAGAAGTTAATTCAGCTGTGTTTTGACAACATAAAGCATGAAACAACTTGTGTGATGGGAAGGACTTAATGACAACAAAACTTCTTAAGTGTGTCGGTTTGTTATATCATTCTTTACTCAGATAGATTAATGAATGGGCTAACCCATTATATTTGATTTCAGTGTGACCCTTTAACAAGTTGCTGTAATGGCTGTACAAAAATTTTTTGGGTGCAGCTGAAAACTTGATGTCAATTGTTTTTCATATCTTCCTTAAAATGACAGTGGTAGAGAGTGTCCAGTCGCTGGTTATTTGCAAAAAGTCAAGAAAGACAAAAGTTCTAACATACATTTAGGCTCTGAAGAATTATTTCCATATTTTTCCTTTTGCACAAATTTGCACACATTCAATTCTTTTTGAAGCAATGCAATAGTCAAGCCACTCATTTGTGATATCACCCTGTGAGATATCTAATTATGTTTACATATAATGTTAGTTTTTGGTGACAGTGAGAAAAGATGATGATAAAAAATTTGATGATAAAATACTTGCAGTGCTGAGATGTGTTTTTCAGGTGCCTGCCAAGGATCAGTGGGCCAGACAGAGGACAGAATAAAACCTTACTGAAAAAAAATACAGCAAAAAAAAATTCTGTCAACTATAAATGAAAGAAAGTTAAAATATGTAGGTCATTCTTTGCATAACCAAGAGACCGACCTTATGAAGACCATTTCTCATGGCAAGATTGAGACAAAAAAAAAAAAAACCCAGACATCTTCATGTCCAGCTAACATGCCTGAATCTAGGGAAGTGAGATTCTATGGAGTCATCAGAGCCAGTGAAGATTAGAATAACTGGAAGAGAATCACCCTACCTGTGTCATGGACTACAATGGTTAACATCTTATATAGATGCTGACAGACTACAGATGACAAGTTCTTGGTGTGGGCAAGCTCTTGCGAGATTCGATTGTTAAACAGTGACATTCTTTCTCTTGTCTCATTATAAATTCCTGGCCTGTATCTCATAATAAATTTTTTTCTCTTGCTTTTTATCTTTCTTTTTTTTAATCTGCCTGCATCTGCACATAGATACTTGGATATGGCACAGGCTCAAGAAATCCGAGAGGTTATAGTTCAGCTGAAAGACCAACAAAAAGATAAAACCTCGATCTCTGAAACAGTTGTGACTGTCAAGGTAAAGATGTCAGTTGTTGTTTTTTTCCTCATAACAATCTCTTCATGTTGTCAACAAATAACCAATTTAAACATAAATTGCCACCTGTCCTGGTAAAATGTCATACCAGTACTCAAGTTCTTAGTCTATTTGAGATATGACACTATGAAATCAGGCATTCCTTGTCACATCATAGTGAAAGAGATATTTATATAGCGATTTTATTGAATAAAAAAACAATTTTTGAATGAGTTCTTTAAGCCCATTGTACCTATGCATATTTCCCCTCCCAGGCATAAGAAAATTTCACAAAATGGGCAAAATCATGAGTGTACTATAATGTAATTTCATTTCTGTGAAGATTAAAACCCTTTGATTGTTCCCTTGTCGTATAACATGCATCAGAATATGACTGGGGTCAGATGCACCATTGATGCACAGCATATGTCACGGTAAACACATGTTTTGACGTATGTGAGTATGTCAAGAGAGCAGCAGTGGTGTTAAGTTCAAGGATTTCAGGATACAAAACAAAAAAATGGAAAGAAAATATTGCTCTAAACTTCATTTACCGTCAATAAAATCATGATATTGATCTTCATGACCTAGCAAGTGCCTGATTTCTTTGTGTCTGATCGTATTTGTCAATACTGATGGAGCTAGATTTTCATTGGTGACATGTCTCTTTTCAAATATCTTTTGAATAAAAATACAAAGAAAATGAATGTTGTCCACTGACACTAACGATAACATATTTATGTCCACAGAAAAGTGCAGAGGAACTAAAACCTGAGATCCAGCAGGTGAAGTTTCAATCTTGGCTTGCTGTGAAAATACCCTTTGGTGTCATTGTGGTGCACTTGCCTGCCTTTGTTTGCTTGGGGAAAGGGCTCTTTGTTTGTTGTATTTTGGTTTACTAAGTTTGTACATTTTGTACACATCTTTATCCTTTTTCTTTTCAGTGACATAGCCATGTCTTGATTTGCATTTTCTGTTGAGAGCTTTTTTTCTGCCTTTTATTTTCTTACTTTGTGGAAAACTTTCTTCGTTTCATGTTTTGAGAATAATCATCACTTTTCTTTTCTGTCTTCTTTTTTCTTTTTGTTTTGTTTTTTGTTTTTGTTTTTTGTGTGTCTTTTTTTTTTTTTTGTGGAGGGGAGAAGAAGGGGAGGGGGACCTAACACACTTGCAACAAATTCTGTCCATTTACGGGAAAGCCTTGTCAGTCACATAGGCAGATCTATGTAGGGCAAGCAACATGACTCATTTTGACTGTTGTATTTACCATACATATGTAGGAAATGACAGACAATCACAAAAGTTTCTTAGCCAGCCCTTCACTGAGTCTCGTTGTGATAGGAGTGCATGCTCCTTCCAGTATTACCCCGCAAGTGATACCATGCTAGCATCCCAGAAAATAGGTGGTGGCTGATTTAATTGCAGATTTTCATTAACACTACTAACAGGAGACAGCCATCACTTATTCTCGACCCTCCGTTGTACCTCTGCCGACGAGTGGAAATGTTAAAAAAAAAAAAGTTGCACTCGGATTGTGACAAAACTCAGCAAGAAGCAGGGTTGTCAAACTTCCAACTTTAGTCGGAATTCTGACTTCTTGGTCGTCACTGACTTTTCTACTTTTGATCGTCAACTGCCGACTTTTACTGAAGCCACAAGACAATCGCAGTTTTATAATAATTTGTGATACAAATTCCATATGATGACAATGAATTAGGAAGTACAAAAGAGTTCTGCTCATACCTCGGATGATAGTTGGACTGTTATTAGGCGGCCGCTTGAAGATCGAGATCAAAGTTGGTAGGCATCGATCTAATTCGTCACACCCAAAAACATGTAGTTGAGTGGTTGCATGAGAGTTGTTGATGGAAAATCAGCAGATCAGAGTTCAAACAACAACAAATAATATGCTTATGATCTTACAGAGACTACTGTAAGAGGGTAGCTGTTCGCAGTTTAGACTAGATCTAGATCTAGAAAATATAGAATCTGTCTAGGTCTCTACATTCTGGATCTAGGTCAAGATCTAATCCTAATTACGCTTGATGATTATGATGCATGTGGGATCTTTTTAGTTCTTGGAATTTCCACTTGTTGTGTAATTTTATAGTCCCATCCCAGGATCTTGTGAGAAATTGTAAACATCAAAACAATGGAAACCTTACATTTTTTTAAAAAAGTTTCTTACATAACGGGACAGCGCTGCGGCCGGGGGGTGGGGGGTCCAGAGAAAATTTTCCAACTTTTTTATGAAAACATTTTGACATCCCTGAAGAAGTTAACAAAGGATTAAGAATCTGCCACTTTTGTGTCCTTTAGGAATTATCACTTAAAGGAGTTGGGGGGGCACGGCGACTCAGTTGCTATGTCAGAGAGGATACTTTAGTTGGTTTCGCACCGACGACCGCGGTGGTAATAAATCACCCCTGACACGGTCACCACGCCTATTTTCTGGAAATCCGACACCGGGCCCCGCATAGATTCACCGCTGAGCCGGGAGGCTGTAAA
>JBCAUA010107952.1:0-10093 GCA_038406235.1 Peronia verruculata
AAAAAAAACACACACACACACACACACACACACACACACACACACACACACACACACACACACACACACACACACACGTGAGCCATTTTTCCTCGGTTATTTGACCGATTTTGAAATATCTCATCCAATGTCGGCATCATTTCTCAGAATATTAATGTTCATAGCTACTGAATTCAAAAGAATTCGATTAACACCGACACAGAGCTCTGAATATAAATCATTCAAAACCACAATCGTGGCTTATGTTGGTGTTGAAATTGCGAAGGCTGCTTCGAAAAAAGTCTCCATAGCGTGACCAAGAAAATACATGAGGGGAATTAAGGGATGGTGGATTGCTGAGACAGTGATTACACATATAAAATAAAATGTATATGGTGCGGAATACACAGAATCTATAGTGGAATACACGAAAATCCTACCATCCACAAAGCACACTCTTGATCCGTGGTGACCTAAAACTTCCTTGATGTGCCTCCAGGTGCCTCCTATAGCCCCTTGTCTGAATCTGAGAACAAAAAATTAAAAAAAAAAGTGACGTCTAAAAGCAGAATGATTATAGTGAATGGTCCATCTGGTTCATCTTATTCTAGGGTTTACACATCACCAGAAAAGATTGGGGGGGGAGGGGGGAGGGGAGGGGTAAAGAATTATGATTTCAATTTTTTTTTTCGCTTATCTTATATCTACTTCACGTCTTTCATAGATGGTGCAAAAGTTGAATACACTTTCCTCGGGAGGATGCGGTATTTAGATACGAGTGAAAACCTGTGATATGAGAGCTATTTTACAGAAAATAAGCTTTGAAAGTGAGTTCATTTATGCTTATGTGAGCGATAAAGATAATCTGAAGAGACTGCCCGAAAACATTTAAAATTACTCTCGGAAAACACAAATGTACTGAAATGACTCCATAAATGAAACTACTCCGAGGATTGACAGATTATATTAATATCAAATCAATATAGAAAAAAAAATCACAAGCCAAGGACAGATTTATATAACATGATATGAAAATCTCAACAAATGTACCTCTCTAAAGGTAAAACAGCGATATGTTGCTTTCAAAATAGTCCCCACAGACTTACTGCACTAAACAGAACATACATAATATTAGCGTATCCCCCCCCCCTTTTCTTTTCTTAGACCCCCCCCCCTTTTTTTTTTCTAAGCCCGACTTGTTTATTTATTTAGTTTATTTTTTTTTATTATATTCATTTACTTTTAGATTTTTATTAAAATAAAAAAAAATGTATTATTCTTTTTATTATTTTTAATTATTTATTTTATTGTATCTTTTTTTTTTTTAAATGAAGACAGTTTTTTTTAAAAAAAAGGACATTGAGATAACCTCCACCAGGAGGTTGAAACACGTATATAGAACGAAAAAAAAAAAAAAAACGAATTATAACGTGGCTGCTTGGATCAATCTCGTCCTCTCGTACACATTATAATATGAAGTGTCTACCCGATCAAAAATTACCATGCTAGCACAAACAGGTTAATATAGAATAACTACCCGAACAAAATTACAACTGTAGCAAATACAAATATATGCAAATAATTTGAAATGATTGCATTGAAGCACTTACCTTGGAAGCCCTGGGTTTGGATACCTATAGGCTATCTGGCTGGCCAGTTCTGAATAGGATTTTCTGAATTTGTCATCGTAGTCATCAATGGTTACGTGGACAGGTTCATCTCCCTCAAACTGGAAAATTTACAAAACAACTGTACAGAATGATTTTACTTTTCTTGTTTCTCAAAATTTCCAAAGAATTTGGTTACATAATAAGCAGTCCTTTTGTAAGTCTTCCAGGAAGCGAGAACGTATATACATGCATTGTCTCTCCGTTGAGTTTATGGGAGTAGTGACCGATCATAAAGCGCTTAAAGCCTTTACTGTGCGGGAATAAGTTCTGTATAAATGCCATCTATTGTTGTCAGTATTATTATTATTAACTCCTTCAGACCATTGAACTCAGTTTCAATGTTCATTGATCTGAAAAGGTTAATATTATGATAATAATAACAATAATAATAATAGTAATAGATGGCGCTTATACAGAAATTATTCCAGCGCTGTAAAGGATTTGAGCACTTTACGACCAGGTTCTCTGTTCCCCTTGTACATTCATGCCAAGAAAAAACAAGGGGGAGGGAATGTCTTTGAATAAATGAATTGTTTTACCATTGGCACATTCTTGAAGCCATCCATGCCTGCATACTGAACAGGAACCTTTGTCGCCTGGGTTTTTCCTTGAAGTCTCATCCAATCATTCATGGTGCCATAAGTCGTCCTGTGGGTAGGAACAAGACATACATTTATACAGATTTATAATAATATATCACAGTTTATTTTTGCTCGGTCTAAAATATGATAGTTGGTTCTTATAAGAATATTAGAGGGAAGATAGGTTTTATAACATTTCAATTAATTTTCATTAAACATAAGCTTACACTTTAGTGAAAAATGAAATATCGAATATAAGCATATAATATTTCAACCACTTCTTGTTAGCATTGACAGGTTTAGAAACTCCAAAATGACAATCATCAGAGAGAAAATTGATTTTACCACCTCTCTTGGTTCTTATGAGATACAAGAGGAATTTATAAACAGTGTGCAAATAAACAACTTTATCACATCATGGTTAGTTATTACTAGAAATGAGGTAAATTTATAGAAGTAACTAGTTATCATGAAACACAATGTTATTGTTGTTGTTGTGTCCCAGCTGATTTTTTTTAGAACAAGTGTCACAGGCCCTACGTACTTAAAACTGTGGCAAAATACAACAAAAATAAAAGACGACAGGAAGGAATTTTAATAAGGGAAAGAGATTATGTTTGTCTCGTGTTCCCACGCTGTGAAAGCGATATTAACATAATTGGTGTGGAACCCACACACTGACTGGGAGGGAGAGCATCGATGAGTGGTCTATGAAACAAACAGTAAACTTAACTTTTAGTGGCATTCTCTCATTTACACTACAAGTCACGTCACAGATTGACGGCCTTCTGGCCATCGACACTCTCGGAAATATCATTAATAACAATAGTTTAGCTGTGATCTGCACTTCTATTTCACTATGAAATCCTTTAAGTATTATTGTCATTACATGTACTAGTATTTTACGAAAAGTATCTTAGAATTAAGATGATTGTCCATCGGCAAACTGATCAAATACGTCAAAAAAGTGGAAAAACAATATGAAGAATTTTGAATTGAGTTAATAAAAGAAACAAATATCGCTAGTCAAATTTCCGAGCCTGCTTGGGTCTTCGTCGGGGCAATATGTAATAGTATTTTGGTTTGGATTATGTGTGTAAATGTGTGCTAGTATGTGTATTTAATCATGGGTTAATATTCAGGTGGGCTCCCCCCCCCCCCTTAGTATTATGTATATTTTGTTCTGTGATTAAATGCACATAAAGAATTCGTGGTATTTTTTTGAGAATCCGGCAAAAGAATCTTCACTTTGTGGGACTATGTAAGTCGATGCTCGGTGCTCCAAAAGAGTTCCAGGAAATGACGTGCACACATAGGAACGATTTTGTCGAAGAGGGAAGTTCACAAATGACATTGTGTTACATCCTGGGTTCAAACACAAATCAAAATACATGCTGATTTTGTCATGGACTTCTTGAGCCGGCATATGCGAAATAGCATCTGTCACAGGAAATACGAGCTATAAAAGACATGAGCCAACTCTATCGGTCTTATACTAACGGCACAATATTAATAATAACATTAATCAATTAGGGGCAGATTTTCACCGAAAGTTACAAAACATCAAAGAAACCAAACATGCCTAAAGATGGCGAATGTCTGTCTAGGCAGCTCAATACAATATTACCAATACAAACGAAACTATCGCCGGGAGAGCAGCAAATACCATGTGGCAGATTTACGGTACCCGGCCATCTATTAATAAACCCGCCCCTTTCAAAAACCTATCATCTCCACCCAGACAATTATACATATGGATTTAACAGTGCTGGTAGAATAATTGGCACAAACGATGAACTTGCCTATCCTACAGGCTCTAGGTATCATCCGATACCATTTTCCCGTTCAGTGGATTGGTATACAACAGATGTGCTCGGAGTGTGCGAGAGAGAGAAGCTCAAGGAAAAAATTGCGCTCTCGAAGCGTAGCGAAGACCAACAGCCTGCCAAATTGTATTGCTTTGACAATGATGAGAGTTACAACCGCTGGGCTGCAAAGAAAGATAACGAAGATCTTGAACGGAAAGCGAAACAAGAGAGCATCAGAAAAGTGCCTCAGGAAATAAAACATCTTCCAGGCCACAGCAGCCTATCGAGGCTGGAAACGACTAATGAAACATATGGACAATATCTTGATTTACTTCCAAAGCATCCCGCCATTTATCCTCTCCCTGCCAAGATACCGCCGATGCCTTCTCAAGTTTGTGTCAGATCTTTTCATTCTAATATATCGGACCACCCGCCTATACCTGATCACTCCTTTGCAGAAGATCCCCGAAACATGATCGCGGAAAGTGGTTGTTACATCAGGGGTTATCACGGTTCTTTATACTTTCCCGAAACCGCTGGAGTGCAAAAGAAAGCACCCTACACTTTCAGTCGGAGCGTCAAGAACTTGGGAGTCCATGTAGAGCGGCGTCGAGGACAGACTTTTCCTGTTCATTCAATAACTGGCCGTGAACTGAATCAGGCGCTTCCTGATTGTATGTCTGTTCTCACACATTCCCAGAGCGAGCAGATCCAACGTTTGCAAGTACCTCGGAATTCCATGCCATTTTTGTACAACAGATATATGCATTACACAACGCTACCCGCCGACGATAGGGAAACGGAGAAAAATCCAGCTAAGCGTGAAGCGATCACGCCCTGCATCCCTTGTGACCTCCACACTGTGCCCAACTGCCGTTCTAATCCTTGTGATCTGAGATACATCAACCCACAGTTACTGCCCGTGCCTGTTGAAAGACGAACACTTCCTCCGCTCAATACTCAGGGAACTGGATAAATATTGAACACTGCATGAAGCTGTCCTCTTTGAGTTCTTCAATGTTCACGCACTGGTAGTGAACGCCTCGGTTGTTTAACATTGAGAGTTGCCACATCATGTTGGTACTCGGCTCCGAGTACACTGCGCTACAAACAATCAAAGCAATGTGGGTCATTTTTAATGTAGGCCGCTTGCTATTGCAGGCCTAATAATAAGCAGGATAAGAAGAGAAAGAAAATAATAATAATAATTAAAAAAATAATAATAATAAAAATAAATAAATAACATAAAAATCGACAAAAACTGAACAGTTTAATAAATAAAGCTCTAAATTCACCTAACAATATTCTCTGTTGGTACAAACAATACTTTCGTCTTCAGAGATGAATTTACTTTCGATTTCTTCAATACAAAACCATCGATATCATATCACCTTCATCACCTGAAATTTAAATGGCAGTAATTGTCCATGCCTTTTACTGATAACACCACTGTTAACGCCATTGTTTTCCAGTAAATTCAGCAGTGAACTGACAGCAAATATCTCTCTAGAGCGGCGAGAAAATGTTCTATCCCAACATTCATGGACTTGCTATGATTGGCGTAAATAGCATAGTGGTGTGAAAACATTGTGCCCATCTACACTGTGATAAGTATTTGTTTAGTAACATTGCAAACGTCTTCTGATGAGACGTATATAGTGACGATCAGTACAAAGTGAGCGAGAAAGAAAGAGAGAAAGAAAGAGTGAGAAAGAGAGAGAGAGAGGGGGCAAGAGAGAGAGAGAGAGAGAGAGAGAGAGCGAGAGAGAGAGAGAGAGAGGGGGGGAAGAGAGAAAGTAACTGAATTTCTACAAATCAGCATTTCTGCAGGTTATGCCATTCCTAAAAGCAGTGACTCTCAAATATTTATGCACTTCAGTGTGGTAAATGGTAAGCAAAAGGTTAGCAAATCAGTATAGTATAATTATATCAAAATCACTCAAGAGCAGATTAGTTAAATAAAGCAATTAAAGTTCAGATTAATTTACTACGACAGCTATAGAACGGAAACATCTGTACTTTGTGTTATGAACACTCCATCTATGTTGATTCAATGCTGGGAAAATAACAATCTTCTTTAAACTGTTGTCTGTACTGATGTGATATGTTAAAGAAAAACAACAAATAAATAATATCTCAAACTAATGTGTCAATAAATCATCAGTTTGAATGGGGCTTTTAAGAATCGTACATTATGTCTACATGCGCAGCCGAAAAGTCAAAAACCAATCTTTACTCTTTTTCTCTTGGAGAGAGTATCGTTTCTTATTCTCATCGATTGCTCTGTATATTGATCTGTTTGATGCATCAGCTAAAGGATGCGAAAACAGCAGGGATATTTCCATTGTAGAACCCTCATCATGAAATGGTTAAACAGCGAATTTTTTTAGATCTCCTCTTTATCGTTTTTTTCCCTTAAAGTAGTTCAGAGTGATCTTGATCTGTGTTTGTGTCTTTGTAATTATATTGACGACGCATACCCGAATGTACAGCTGACATGGTATGGTATTAAACAAGTTTCCATTCCAAAATAGTCTCACACTACCAGCAATACAAGTGTGAATGAAAGGTAACAACAGTTCGTGGGTGAAACACAAATATCCTATAAAGATCAAACAGAAGGGCATTGTTTCCACTGTGTACTTTTAATTCTGCCGTAAATTTTTTAAACATGTATTCAATGTATACATTTACATGTATTAAGTTTTTTTTTTTTTTAACAGATGACAGCATCAAATATTTCTTGGCCAGATCAAAATGGTTGCGCTGGTGGTCTCATGCCCTCATAAGGATCAACACGGCAAGGATTTTCACGAAGAGGTGGCCTATATCTGAAAGAAATGAAAGTTACAGACAATTATGTATAAGCTAATCGAAGAAAATCGTCTCTTTGACCCCCCTTCCCCCCCCCCCCCAAAAAAAAACCAAAAACAAAACATCATCGCTGCTTGAGATTTTAAGTTTCCTAGGAACTAAATTGTCACCGATATTTCGAAATGCCTCACCTCAAGTGACAATCTAGCAATGTGAATCAGTCTGTTTCTTTATTTCTCACTCCCAATTCCTTTCTACACCCCTTTCTTTCTCAAGCACACTTCTTCTCTCATTCTCTATTAATCTACGTTTGTCTGCCTATGTGTTTATAATCCAAGACTCTTCGAGATTGTGATTGTTCGTGACTTGTGACCTCAGAACACAATTTGTGTTTCCTCAATGACACACAGCCGGATTGCAAAAAACATGGCGAACTACTACGTGAACTACGTCCCCTTAGCCCCATCAATGGGAAGAAATACCGTGGTCTAGTCTTACTGTTCTTCTTGTAAGCACCAAATTAATTAACACACACACATACAAAAGTAGCTGGTAAATATCAGACACAATAGGTGACGAGACTTCAAAGGTAAGTCGAGTGGCATTGAGAGAACGGAAATTAAGTTTTATAAGGTAGCATTATTGTTCTTTTGCAGCTGAAGAGCTAACTAGGAAAGATCCATTGCCGATAAAGACGTTCTCTCAGCTCAAATCACACTCGGACGTCTACTTATGGTAGGGCACTAAAAATGGCTTACGGTGGAGGTAGGGCCCCCCTGAGGAACGGCCTCCAGCATGCGATTTCTGTACTTCTGAAGCCAGATGTCCATTGGTTTTCTGGCCTGATTACTGCCACCGCACTTTCTGGGCACGTTCTTGCTGGTGGACGGGATAGGAATGCTGCGGTGGGGAAAGGTGCCTGGATACTCTTGGCGTTGTCCCAGTGTCTCTTGCAGATATTGTCTGTGCCATGAGGAAGGGAAAAATACTTGTACTTCCAGAAAAATTATAGGAAGATGAATGGATTATTATTATACCAAATCTCAAAATCTTTTAACATCCGAGAATGGACCCGAGCCAACTATGTCTCGACCCAAACCCAGGTCAGAAACTGGCAGAGATTATAGAGGAAGTTGTCAAGACAGCGTCTTCTGTAATGCTCGAGCCATCCGATCAGTTATGGAACTTTTAAGCGGCAGGTGAAAATATCACTTTAAAAAAAATTCTCCACGGTTTATGGTGCCAACAGTAGTTGAGCTTTCTCACCTGTGCTAAATGAAAAGTGATGCAGTACCGACGGGGAGCATTTAGACTTGACACCATATTATTAATAACTGCATCATATTAACAGATCTACTTTTCGGATTAAATCTCTTCGATCTTACAAGTTTTTTATTTAGCTTCATTGTAACTGTTGTTGTAGTTGTTGTTATTGTTGTTGTTGTTGTTGTTGTTGTTGATAGCAAAATGGTTAAACTGCGCAAACATTTGGTTCGTTGTGTTGGAAGGAGCGATATAATATTAACCGGAATTCTTTATGGCGAGTAGGGCTATGACGTTGAGTAGTTTAGTAGTTTTATAAGACCACCATTTCCTTTCTTTGCTGTTATCTAGGATCTAGGAGAGATTGCTCAGATTGGTAATAGCTTAATGTAAGGGTCAGAGGTCTTCTTGCTCAAACTGCCCAGATTACGAGCAAAATATTGGCAGGATAAGGTCGGGAGGTATGCACACATAAGTCACACCTTGAAAGATCTTTATAAGATTCTTGTACCTGGGATCCAAAGGCAGTTTGAAAGTATCGGCTATCACAGGAGGGAGTTTAGTATGATCCACAGGTGACATGCCTTCTGAAATCTTATCAATCACATTCAGTTTGTAGTCATCGGGTCTAAGAGAGCGACTCTGCTCATCCAGGATTATAAACCTGTGAAGAATAACACTTTATTATTCTGCTCTCGGGCAAAGTGTGGAATGTTGTAGTTATCTATACTCTCATCGGCATTGATTTTAAATACAGTGTTACTGGAAACAACACTGCAATTGATGTGTATGACTATAATGTATTTGGCACGTTAATTTGATCATCGTTGCTTTAAATGAAAGTAAATTTTAGTAAGCATCGTTAGAGCTATGCAATAATAACAACAATTTTAATGAAGCGCATTGATATAGCACCTCATCGTGGAAAGGCTCGAAGACCTCGATAAAACCAATGATTTTACAGCCAAACACATTAATTACGCGCAATACAAACAAGAGCAACAGCATACATACTTACTCATAATACGGCATACAAATATGATCAGAGGTGTTCTCTCATAAATAATATTTTAGCTTCTAGACATGATTGGTAACAGTCTCTAGAAAACTGCTGGAAACGTCACCTGGACTGCAAGCGCTACGAATGTCCAAATCCTTCCAAATAATACTATCCCTTCCATTGAATGTTTACTAAGACAAGAACATAGCATTTGCTTTTTGTGGAATTATGAGTGAAAGCGATGAAAGCCCATCGTGGGTGGGATGTCCTCCAGAGCATGCTATTCTTAGCGTTCCAGGGGTAACGTCTCTTCTCTTTCCTTGGTCCTCCTGTCTTTTGTTTCACTTTTTTTCCTCTCTTCTTCTACATACTTGACCAGCCTTTTGATGTGTAAAGGTATTGAATAAAAACTCCCGTGTTTGACTATGAACAATTCCATATATTATGTTTCTTTGATGAGATATTGTGAAAACACTCAGTTTACCCTTTCAATCTATACGTCTGCACTAATTTAGCAAATGGTCGTCTTCATATCTCCAAGTCTAAGCCGTGATTTTGTGTCTCTCAGTCAGCTCTAGGCGCATCCGTCTAGTTATTAAACGGCTATTGTATCGTTATCTATAAATGGATTGCAACATTCTAGTGTGTCACAGTTATTAACGAATGGAACTATCAATTGAAGAAAAAATAATCACATTTTTTTTCCTTGACAAAATTCTAAAATGGACCGTTGAGCAACTCAGTGACACGTTCTGTTGGTTACTAATACTAGTTGAGTAATCAATCAGAAAGTTCCCTTTCCCTGTCTTTTTTGAGGAGTGGATCACTGAATAACTCGTTATACTGTTAGTCCCGTTAAGAACATTTATGATGAAAGAAAAGAGAAAGATGGAGCTTAGTTGAAAGACAGGTAGATAGATAGATAGATAGATAGATAGATAGATAGATAGATAGATAGATAGATAGATAGATAGATAG
>JBCAUA010107963.1:0-12221 GCA_038406235.1 Peronia verruculata
TTTTTATAAGCTTTTCAACCTCCTGTAGTGGTGGTTATCTCAGCTGTCCACAACCGTGGTCAAAATATAACATAACTATTGTGTTATGTGATTACTTACGAAAATACTAATACAAGGTCTGCACTAACACAGACCTCTCAGCGATACAAAACTCAATCGTTTCGTCCTCACTCAGCTGCCATGTGGTGTCTTTTAGAGCGTCAACATAACAAGCCAGTCATTTAGAGGTATTGTCAACTAGCTCCGAAGTCAAAGGGAAAGTACCAATGAATAGTCTAAATGATTAAAGCCAGGGCATTCCGCTGAATTATCCCCCCTCCCGGCCCCATTACCTGGAAAAACTAATTATATAAACATCCAATGTGTTGTCAACAGACGCCACTTTTTGTCTGGCTCTAGCACATCTCCACTGTGTTATATGTGAATAAGTGTCTCCATTAGACCGCGACCATGAGCGTTGGCTCGATAAAGAAATATCAGCACTGTCCTTGAATAAAACAATGGATTTTAAGTTCATGACATGTATAATGGAAGATCGTTTAGAAGATTATCTGCCCTTTCCAATAGAGGGACGTGTAAGGGGAGACCATTTTGACCAGACTTTTACTTCCCTTTGCCAGACAAAAGAGGTGTTGAACAAACAGTGCAAAGAGAAAAAAAATCCTTTTATTACTTGCCATTCGAAAGACTGATCACGAAGAAAATTGATAACATTTTAACAGTAAGAAGAAAGCCTTTTCACATCATAATATTTCTGGCATATTTCATACTGAATGTTTCAAACAAAGGCCACAAAAGTGATTTTTTTCCCTCTTTACACTGCTTGTCTGGTAAAGGAAAATAAAAGGACTGAGCACAGCGATCCCCCACTGAGTTCAGCGTTGCCACGATGGAAGATGTCTGTCACATGTGTTTTATCATTCAGTCATGCATGCGATTAGATGCATAGATTCATTAGATGTAGTTATTGAGAAGAAAGTTTATACCTTCTCTCCAATGATGACACATTAACAAGAGGTTTATCTGTCGATGGAAAGTTGCCAAAATGAGCATTTACGTATTTATTCTAGATAAATTACAACGATTTATCGTTGGTCATGCCATACATAAATGCCAGATTTAAGATCTCACTAGAGTATCGGTGACATTTTTTTCAGGTTATCACAGGCACCAACCCCAGATTGATGCAATAAATTCAATTCTTTGAGAATGTTCACAACAAAGTAATTTTGGACAGGTTTCAGCATTGTTTCTAACAGTAAATATAGCTCGGTTTCATTCGAAGTTGCCATTCTTTTCCGTCCTCTCCAGACTGTGCCGAAGGTACCTACGGTCAGAACTGTAGCAGTTCCTGCAGTGAGCACTGTGCAGGTGGTGCTGTATGTGACGTAGAGAACGGATCATGTCTCAATGGATGCCAGCCTGGCTATACACGGTCTGTCTGTGATACAAGTAGGTCTTACGTCATGGTGGGCCGTATTTATAATTGTGTCGTTACTGGCCATACTTACGAATGCTCCTAATGCTAGTTCTCATGTAGTTACGACAGGCCCTTTCCGTGCTACTAGAGTAGCTGCACTTGTCAGAAGGGCTGTTTGGGCACGAAAACGACCATAAAATGCAAATGCGCATATAAGATTATGTAATAGTTGTTGCGCGCGCATTGTGAGCCACACACCCAATGGACCGGATCGGTCAAAGCGTCTGCTGTGGGAGCCCGACTCTAGAAGAAGCACGCATGCAACGGTAGGTAGGAGATTTGGGATAAAAACTCTTAGTTATGAGTGACAGACGGTTGTTATTTTCAGAGACACCCAACAATCCATCAGATGTCCGACGTACACTCTTCTCCCTTTTTGTCCTTGTGTTTATTTATCTCTATTTCTTCCTTGGATGACAGTTATCGAATTGCAAGATCTGATAGAGATCATGGACAATATTTTTATAAGGACTGATATGAAATATGATGAGTGATAGATAACCAGAGGGAGTAGGTTGAAAAGCGGAATAAATAAGAGGATGATAGAATGGTTTTGGTGATTTTGTCAAATTATGCTGACATGGTCGAGAGTTTATGACGGTTCTTAAAAAGAAAAAGAAAAACAAAACAAAAACAAAACAAAAAAGCCCGTATTTAGGTTTTTAGTGTTTCAATAAATAAATAAATAAATAAATAAAAAAGAAAATACAAAAATGAAGCTCACTAAGGACATCTGAAAATGATTTTTTTAAAAGTTTGCTTGTTGTTCTTTTTGTTTTGTTTGTCTTTGTTTTGTTTGTTTGTTTTCGGGTTTATTTTGTTTCATTTTCTTTGTTTTTTTTAAAAAATAGTTTGCCCTAACAAAACGTATGGACTTGAATGCAGTCTGACCTGTAGTGACAAATGTAGAGTCAATGAGATAACAGAACCAGCTGTGTGTGACCATGTCACAGGACTATGCCTACTGGGATGTGATAACGATACGGTCAGCGATGAATGTCCATCGCAAGAAGGTAGTGATTAGTTGTGAACGCTCCAGTGGACAGGCTGGTGAGAAAAAAGAGTGAATTTTTCATGCATGGAATTCCTTCTCTTCTTCATTCTTTTGTTTCAAAAACTGCAAGAATATGACTTGTGTGAAATGTTTGCTCTCTTCAGAAATCCTTCGTTAGCAATATTGCTCCATGTTACCCTATAGTATTACCTCTTCAGCCTGAGCTCCAAGCTTCCTTATTGTGAACAATCTTAGGTTTCATATCGGCACTTGTCTGTTGTGGTGTTTGTGGCTTGTTGTTGGACTGTGGGACTCAGGGGTTGGGCTGCTCCGGGCTGGAATCCTGACAGGTCCTGTTTTTTATCCTTGGGAAAAATAATTTACAGACTTTCCTTGACTCGACCCAGTTAAGATGGGTATACGACTGTAAAGTAAGTGAATGTTATTGTCAGATTGATATGGCTTGGAGCTCCTAACAGGCAGCCACCGTGTATGCTTCTCACTAATGTGAAAAAGTCTATCTGGGCACTAATGGTTTTCAAAGCGCATGGGCTGTGTGCACTGCTATATAACTGATTATTTTCATATCATGATTAAGTTATAGAAAGGAGCACATCTTGCTATAATGCTCATATTTATCCCACTACTTTCATGAATTCAGTCTCTTTTTGATAAAGCCACATTTACGCCAACTTTAACTTTGGTTTCTGACAATCCTATTCAACTCTAGGTGACGGTGCTGACAATGGTGGAGAAGCAGATATCGCTGTAATTGTCGGCGTTGTTGTGTCGGCTGTTGTTGTTTTGGTAGCTGCCGCTGTCATTGTTGTTTTGCTGGTATTCAGGTAAACCTAGATTTTTTTCCATGTTTGTTTAGATAATTTTCTTTCGTCAGAATCCCCCCCCCCCCAAAAAATAAAATAAATAAATACATATGTAATTACTGGGATCATTGTAAAGATTATTAAGTTCCCTATCAGAATGTGAAAAAAATGGTTGTTCTATCTTAAGTAAACGTTGAGATAATGGAATTAAAAACGATGGGGATGACATGTTGCTGCAGCTGAATTTATTGAACAAAATGGCCGCTCAGTTTTGTAAATCGTTATTTAAACCCTTGTTAGGCCATGCTAAAAAATTACAATTTTTGCACTTTTGCTTGATCTGTTTAAGTAAACTGAATTCTGAGATGCATTTTTAGATTGATACAGAAAGGTTTGGTTAAGGACAAAATAATTCACTGGGTGAAAACACGTGCTTTTTCCGGTCGGCTCAGTTTGATGAGCGCCTTATTTCGTCTCACATATTCATGTTTCTTTTCAAATAATTATAAGCATAGTCATCACTGTAATATGACTCATAGGACCAATGTTAAGTTTTATTATATCTTGATGCATTTGATTCCATTGTATGTTTGCTTTATATTTACTTTCTTAGCACGATTATTCAATTATCAAAAGGCACGCTTGGATCAAATGAGAAGATGGCCCAAAGTTCGAGATCAAGATACACGAATATGAATCTTCTGACCTGTGATTAAAAACATAATTCAACTGATAAAAAACAAAACTATGAGAAACATTCTGAACACACAAAAGATGGACAACCTTTTTTAATCTAAATTCTTCCTAGCTCTAATTGCTATTTTGGTTACTCGCATCAGGTCTGACTAATTACATCAGTCTAATACTTGGACCAGGAAATCCGTGTTCATTGTGTGTCTTAGTATCTGACTGTGTGTATGCGAGGAGTGAATCGGGGGGGGGAGGGGGGATAGGGAGGAATACTCCTTGGTCTTATTAACAATAGAGTCGAATGTTCAAAACTCGAATTCTATCACAATCGATTACCATAATCAATGACGACTTCATTGTTGATTACCATTATTGATTACATGAACTGTGAACATTGGACTCTAGAATAAGATAAGATCCTATAATTCTTTAATCAAAACAGCTGGAAAAAAAGACGTTATTATATAGCTTTAGACTTGCTCCATAGGGCTAACTAAGGAATACGAGTTCCGCGATTATTTTCCTCTTCCCTTCACATAAACTTTTAAAAACAAAACAATGTTAGATTTAGTGTCACTCTCACGTTATGATAGGCCCAGCAGTAATTATATTTAAGTATTTTATTTTCGTGGAAAATGTTCTTCCTCTGTATCTTCAAAACTTTCGCTAAGCTACTTTGTTTCACTTAATTTAATGGTGGCATCTATTGAGTCACTGATTAAAACATTCTCACTAAACAGATCTCCCTTTATTTCATTTGGTTAAAAAAAAAAAAAATAACTTTTTAATCCAAAGATATTTTGCTATTAGCTTGTTTATAGATTTTTTCTTCTCCGCAAGTTTCCTCAAATGCAAAAGGAAGTTGAGGACCAAGATAAGAATGATTGTGAGTATGATAATGCCAGATAGAACCTATAGAGGGAATAAACTCAGATCACGTTAAAAACATATTAAACGCTTTTAATCTCAGATCGTGATCAAATGATAAATGCAAATTCAAGAGGGCATTTCTTCGGGAGAAAATTGATCATTAAGATAGAGCTAATGAGAGAGAATTGAAAGATTGGCCCGACGTTAGAGCGTTTCAAAGGTCAAACAGCCTGAGAAAAAGGGCCGATACAGAGGGAGAGACGGTAGAAGGGCTGAGACAGAAAGACTGTCTAGAACGTTAGGACTACTATACACTTGCCATTCAGCAATAACAAGAATTTGTACTCTGTATTATTAGGAGAAGAAGAAGAAGCAAGCCACCCAGGACTGACCATCTGCAGACATCAGAGGTCAATGAAAATGAGTCAAAAGTTTCAGTCATACCGGGCAGAAAAAATGACGACATCGAGAGGTCAAAAGCTGAAGGTAATGCTGAGGTATACGATATGCAGACAGTGTTTTTTTCAGCCTTGTTATTCTGTGCTCATTGAGATTATGTATGAAAGTGGGTGTCACTCTCTGCAGCAATCTTCCAAAAATGGTCACAGAAAAATAGATATCGATACCAGAAAGTGACTTAGAAAAAAAAAAAATCTTAAATAAAAATTTCAATATTTAGACAATGCCAAACATTGAACATTGTTGGCTTAAATAAGGTTGACAAGCAACAAAACATTATAACATGGGAGAGGTTGGCCGGGTTCTGGGAGTCATTTTGGAAACTGCTGAGCGGAAATGATTGGCATCGGTTTGGACATGGCCAAATTAGACGAAAACAATGGGATAGGCTGAAAACATTCATAGTTGTTATGGCCATCTCGGTTTTTGCTTTTGATTGACTTGCTTAATAAATTGTGTACATGTTTTTCTTTTTTCCGTTCACTGTCTAAAAATGATCAGAAGAGATGTGAGATATAATTTTGTTTAATTTTTTTACCTATTAAAAAAAAAAAAATGGTATAGAAATATAAAGTCATGGTTTTTTGAAAACCTGACTCCCAAAACTGACATTTCTCAACAATTTGAAATGTTTATATATATATATGTATATATAAATAAATATATATATATATATAAATATATATATATATTATAAATAAATATTGTATGGTATTATATTGTATTGTATTTGTATTGTTTTGATTCTGTATTCATGGCAGATTTTATGGCCATCGCTCTTGAAATTTCACCCCCCCCCCCCTTTTCAAAGAAAAAAAAAAGAAAAAGAAAATGATCGCATTTTTGGTTGAAAGATTCCCCACTGAGGAAAAAAAAAGTGTTAAAAGCTTTTTATCACATGAAATCTTGTCTCAATTAGCTTTTGGTTGCTTTTTCAATCTCAAAAACATGTTTGTTTCACATAGTTGAGTACGTTCCACGACTTCTATGTCGACTTTGCCTTTTTCTCTTCCTCCTACTGTCATTTTAATCCATTTTTACTTCCTCATCCCAAGAAGGAAAAGGCTCACGTGGGCATTTCAAAGTCCATGTAGACTTATATTATTGCCGCCAAATCTGTTTTGGTCAAAGCCAATAGCGTCTTTGCCTTGTTGGAATAGGCATAACAGTGTCTTTGCCTTAGCTGTGATAAACAACCTGCTACTGTACTCTACAACAACAGAAACAGGGCATATACCACCCAGTGTGGTCAGCATCTCAGACACTACTGGTATTCTGGCTTCTGATATTAGCGAAGGCGATCATAATTAAGTCTTCTGCACAGATTGGTCGTCCCAGTCTAAATACATTGATGATCTAGCACTGCACATAGAGCCCCGACTGAGCCAGAGCCTGGATGGCAGAGGGGCCGGTCAACATTTGCTTGACCATCCTTCCCAGACTTTAGAGTGGAGGTTTCAACTTTTTATAATACTTTCATTTTTCAAACAGGCTGATTTAAAAAAATAAATAAATAAATAAAAAAAAATAAAATATAAAAAATGAATTGATTTTTTTTCATAGCAAAGCCCGATTTTATTACCTCACTCACTTCAAATGCAAAATAAATAGTTTTAATTTTATAAAGCATTCTTAATTAACTGCACCATTACTTTCCAAGACTATCCTACTACATCCATACCTTCTTCTGTTCCAGAACGGTTGAATTATTTCCCTTTTTCAGCCAATAAAAGAGCCAAGGCTCTGCATTGTATTCGTTTTTGTGTAAGTAACAATTATGAATAAATGGCCCCATAAATACAACTCTGAAGCGCATCATATAAGGAAAACAAAGAAAGAGAAAGAAAAAATAACTGTTTCATTTTCAGTTATGCCGTCTACAAAGTATTCTGAGCAAAAACATTTTTATCTTTTAAGTAATACCTAAAGGGAGCATTCCCATACATCCATATTATGTAAAAGCCTCATTTGCATATCACTTTTTTTGTTAATGATAGTTTTCGACCATGCAGTGTTTTGTTTTTTCCCAATAGACACTAGTAACCTGCGTTCAGCTATCAATCCGATAGAGCAAAGTTCTGGAGGGTATTACAATCAAATTGGAATTCAATATGTGATACAAGTTGCTAGACTCGGTGCTTTCCTGTCCTGCCATGATATCGACTTCTTCAAAAAGCAATTTGATGTGAGTATGAAGCCACTGACTGTCAATATAACGCATTGCAGCACTTCACGGGGATGAGACTAATCATTATGGGCCCCATGGATCTATATAATATGTCTTGAATATCGAAATCCACATAAGTTCAAAGGGTTATATCATTTGCCTTCCTCTCATGATGCAACCTTATTTCAATGCAACAAGTTATATGTCTTTCCCGATGAAGTTCATGCAGTAGTAGCTGTCTCTGAGATTAATACCGAATATAAAGCTAAAATCAAATTACTCTTTTTGCCTCTTAAAGAATTATATATAGCTTATCGTTTATCAATGCTTTCTGCTGTGTAAAAACATTATGCCCAAAGCTTGTACTGTATTCTAAAATACTTTACGTATATTCTATGCAACTGTCCATGTCAAACTGACGAACAAGAATGCAAAATTAAAAAAGAACGTAATTGTACCTAATCTGACATACTATTATTGTTCTTTGCAACAAAACGACCCAAAAGATCACTAGAATAACCTGATAAGTCGACCTGATAAGTGTAAGGGACATTTAAATTAATTGTTTTGTTGGAATAAAACGAATTGTGAATGACATAAAGTGTATGGCCGAAGACATCTGCAATAAATTTCCCTGATGGTCCTTGACGTGCTACTGTCGTTTGATTCTGTTTTTCATTACAGGTGTTTTAATGTCCACATAATTCCAAAATCAGAAATGGTGTTCAGGCCCAACGTTAATTGTGTCATAATAATCATAATGATATGTAGACCTACTACAATGTATAAAAAATTGAAAATAAAACACACAGACATTATACCCACCAAGTCAATATTTAGACCGAGATAAACATTAGAGTATAGTAGTGTCCTACAGATTGTTTATTGTTGTATTTGTCACATTCATTACAGTTGCAGCGTTATTAGAGGTTGTTTTCTCTGACAAATAAAATTATTTCCATACACTTTATGTAAAGTATAAATAATTATTCATAATTACTCCTGTCAACACAAATGTATTCGTAGGAGAACTCTAAACGGTAACACAGCAGACTTACTCTGTGAGGAAAGTGGGCAGTTAAAATGTTAATAATTCTTGATGCTATCATAGTTATTCAATGTTTGAGCTTCCTTTGATATTTTAACCTTGTATGTATAGAGAACATTTGCTGATGTTTTAATCTGTCTAACAAAACGCTGATTTTCAAGTTTATGAAAGGATGATTTGTACTATAGGTGCCATAGCTTGGGGCAGTGCTTTTACACTGTCTCCTCTTCAGACGGTATCCCGATGCAAAGTACAGGGTTCCCCATAAGTAGCTTTATACCTTGTGATTTTAAGAGTGAAAATAAAACTCATGAATGCATTATAATTATTACATGATTAGACAGTTCTGCTAAAAGTAACTTAAATTGTTACTGAACGAGAATGTAAGCATTCATCGATTCAGTTTTAGCCACGTTCGCTATCGAATATAGCAACTGCCTTTAGTCTCAGGTAATTGTTGAGTAAACATAATTCAGTGTAAAGCTGTTAATGGATATTCTTGTATGATGAATGAATCTTTGACCAGTTGTGTAGGAGTAACGATTTTTGTTATTTTTACTTTCAGAAAGTCCCAGGCATCCTGAAAAAGTACACAATGGAAGAGGGTCTGAACAGGGAGAACAAACACAAAAACCGATACAAGAATGTCTGTGCATGTGAGTTGTGGATGTTAGTTTAGATTTTCGTCCTGAGTGTTAGTTTGGACTATCTTGTGCTTTATTGAAAAAGGTAAGGGTGCTTTCAAACACTGATTTTTGACCGACGGTGCTATTTAAAATTAGTTTCACAGGCCTCATTTTTGTGCGTGCCAGTTTGAAACCCAGTCACTTACATATCAATTAAAAATATAAAGATCACTACATCTGGTATCCTGCAAAGGCCACTGACTCAAGCCATTTATATTTATTTAGACTGATCTGGAGACAATCTCACATTTAGCTTTTGAACAGTAATTCCTTCTAACATCATCTTGCAAATACCATTTCCAGCAAACATTGGTCTACACTCTATTCTCTTTCCAAATGAATTCCATTCATCTCACATTTTCAACAAAAGAATGAAAATCATTACGCGTGTTATGTGCATTATAGATTTGTGTTGTTGTTGTTGTTGTTGTTGTTGTCAGAAGGAATGCCGTCCTAGTTGGGGACTACTAACATGATACTGGTGTTTTGAGAAATACTCATCATTCTTCACAGACGATCACTCCCGTGTGCATTTGGAAATCAATCGAGACAGACATGAAGGAGACTATATCAATGCATCCTATATAGAGGTAATGGATAATCCTACAATCACACTGACAAAACTGCAGCTCGTCGTACAGGCTGCAGCAAAAATAAGAAACTTTTGTGCTATCAGAAATGACTGAAACTGCTCTTGAACGCGTTTTAATCAGGAATCATCGTATTAATAACAATGTGAACGTATTAAAATGTTTGAAACGCGTCATGGAAACACGCTGAAATGGAATATTGAAACTTGAAACATTCCAAGTAGGTGATTTTCAGCAAATGGTGGACTGGAATGATCTGAAGACGATACTCAAATCAGAAATTGTCCAGGATTGGTTTTTCCTTACAAGAGAAACTATATCATATTAACACCGAAAAAAACAAACAAACAATAATCTAATTTGAGGATATTGCCATTCTTTTTCATGTGATTATTATCAATATAATTGTTTACATCCAGACATAATGGAGATGTTCATAACACTAACTGTGGAGCAAAACTATGCCAATTTACAATGCTGTTACCAACACAGTAATCGTTTCATTACTTATAGTTGATTTTAAAAGGTTGCCTTTCTCTCTGAGAACTAAACTTTCAGTGAAATGAATTCTGTATTAAGACAGTTTGAAACAGCCTGTTGGGATGATATAGATTTTTTCTTCTCTGATTTAACATATTTTGTTGCCCTCCCTTCAGGGTCATGCCGATGAGAAAGTTATTGCCTCCCAAGGTGAGTTGTATCAATGTGCTCACATGATTTTCCTTGTTATTTGTCTTAATCAGCGATTGTTATAGTTCTCAGTTAAAAAAAAAATGTATTCGCTTGATATTTCGTCGCTTATTACGATCATCTTCTCATTTTTACATGCGCACATACACATGCACATATGTAGACAGTCCCATATCCTCCCTCACACATAGACAATTGATCATTTTGATTTTTAATTGCTCTTACTGGAGAATTAGTTTTAAAAAGAAATTAGATAGATCAAAGTGTTTCAACATTTATGGTGACTACAGACAACATATGAAAGTGGCTTTTGTCGCTCTCAATAAGAGAATTCTGTGTACGATTTGATCACTGAAAAATGAAACCTTATCACAGTCCTACACGCATAGTCATATGTCAATGGGCTAGGTTTTCTCATGCATTTGTTTATAGGACCCATTCAAGCATTAACTGAAGATTTCATTCGCATGCTGTGGGAACAAAGATCAGATATAGTGGTTATGCTCACCAATCTGACTGAGGACGGAAAGGTGAGATGACATCTTTTATTTCGTTGTAATCACCTGAGGAAATAGTAAAGTCACCTTTGACGTTAAAGAGGACAGAGAGATCGCTGTTTGTCAATGATAGCAAATTATTCAAGATTATTAAAATGTAATAAGACATTAAAGTAAGGTACAAATCGTAAGATGCTCATCTAAAAATAATAATAGTGATAAAGATTTGGTACCCATTTTATCATTTTTCTCTGTTCTATTGCATTCAACAGAAACATCAGACTGAGACACTTTTTTGTAAAATATGACATGCCTATCTCATTAAAGATATTTGTTGACATTATTCATTCTTTGTTTTCAGTCAGTATGCGATCAGTACTGGCCAGATGACAGAAAAACAACATTTGGTGAAATCACTGTGCAGCTTCAAACCACTCAGGTGTTTGCTGACTATACCATACGAAGATTAAGACTTATACAGGTTGGTGAGACATCTGTAATACATGCTGACCTTCCCATGATTAACCAGTGAACGTGTGTAGAATATTTTATCCGTTGGAATGTCACCGGTCGAAGGAAAACATTCACTCATGATGCTTATGTCCATTGCTTTTCCCAGGAGATGCAGGAATGGAAGAACTAGAGATATAAATGCTGAATACTTCAAGACGGTGTTTTACACTGAATGTTAATTACCAAACAAGACATTTTGCAATTGCCCGTAATTTGACAGGTTGTCAGTAACTTGACAAATTGACGCTTCGCGAAATTTCGTGTTTTGAGTACACTGGACTTGGAAGTTCTCGACAGCTTATCTCCCTTGTTTCCTAGCCGAGGTTTATTATTTTTTCTGCTTTGAAGTGCTCAGTCATATTTGTTAATAGATTATCATTTTCTCCTTTATAAAATGCATTTATCAACGATTTGTCAACCATTTTCAGCAAATATTCCCGATATGCCAGTCTCTCATGTCATAATTTTGACGCTCAATCGAATGATGTGTCGCTCTGTACTACTCGGAACTGACCCCGCCTATCGATTACGCCAATAGTAGGAAATCGTTTCGCAGATTATCTTCCTGATTTCTTCTTACAGAGGGACTCCTGTAAGGGGAGATCATTTTGACCAGCTGTATTACTTGCCTTCGCCAGACAAAGAGGTGTTTTAGCAAGCAGTGTGAAGAGGAAAATGTCCCTTTACATCTGGTCACTCGAAAGACTGATCGC
>JBCAUA010107963.1:12321-23541 GCA_038406235.1 Peronia verruculata
GAAAACACGATTTTAAATGTCTAAAGCATCTCTTAAACTCATGGTTCTTATTTCGTCCAGGAGGGGAGGTGCATCATCAAAGAGTTTCAATATTTCGAAACGTTAGCGTCAAATTGTTCGAAAAACATAAATATGGAATAGGTCATCTATCCTATGTCCTCTCTAGGCCTCATGCCAGAAATCTCTTGTTTTCCTCTTCTGTATCTGCGTCGCATATTATAAAACTGAAGCACAACAAGCACGTCTTGTTGAATATTCCCTCTCCCTGGAACTGAGGAACATACATCTTGTGAATGGTGCAGTAGAGCCATCAGTAATTGTAGACAGTGTATATGTGCTATCTGTAACTGTAGATGGCATAACGATGCCACTGGTAAATGAAGCTCGTAGAACCAAGCTAGTAATAACTGCAGGCAATATACAGGTTCAAAGATAACTAGAGATGTAAAATTGTGCTAGCAGTAACTGATGATGGGACATCATTACTAATGGAGGACAGGGCAAGGATGCCTGTTTATACAGTATACATAATGATATTGTCAAGTAATCCAAATATGTCCATGCAATGGCATTTTTTTTTCAGTAGTTAAAGAGAGATTAGTCTTCAGAGAATCAGTAAACTATACCACCATCTATGTTCTTGTTGTAAATTAGATCCTTAAGGTTATGGACTGACAAGGTCGGAATTTTCATACCGTTAGGAGTGGTCGTACAATATGCTGATGTTCGGAGGGACGGGGGTAGGGTATTAAACTAAGTAACTGAACAGGCCAAAAATAACGGTTCAGGCAAGACAGTGAAGACAGGCCAGCCCTCTTCATTTATTTCATACATTTTCTTCCTTCTGTTCTCTTTTCTTTGTTCGCCAGATCGAACTGTTTATCTTTCCATGACTCTTTCATAACTCGTCTCCCCGAATAGTGTGTTTCCTCAAAATTCTCACGTATTATTGGTCCCTTAGACAGTGCTGCGATGGATACAAAGAAAGTGGCAACCTTCAAAGGACCGTGCGCCGCTGGTCAGACGCCTTTTAAGTGATAGAGCTGTCGCAATATTAAGTATCGCGATTCGCCTGTCTGTGATGCGACCCAAGACCTGGACTTGCTATACGCCAAAATACATTATACAGTAGGCTTTTTCCAACACCAAATTCGCATTTGTGAAAATATTTAAAAAGAAGGAAGGAAAGAAACTTGAGATTAAGAGTCTTAACACCCTCTCTATTGCTCCTTGCCATATGAAAAAATATGGGGATAGGGCACTTTCATATGTAGAGCCATTAATCTGGAATGCATTGCCCACGTGCATTCGCAACTGTTCAACCTGAGGTCTTTTACCGACAGTTAAAAACACGTGTTCAGGAAGCATATGTCTGAGTAATGTTTTTCAAGCTTACGTATGTGTTTGAGTTGTAATTACATGACTATGTCGTATATGAGCATGTCTAGAATCATGTCTGTATAGTTTTTTGTTATGAATATATAGTTATGTTGTTCCTCCTGTTTGTTTTGAGACATTTCGTGCGTGGCTGTTACTAGTGTTAAACATTTTGGTTCTGCAAAGCGCTTCGAGATCTCCGGGGTGACGAGCTATATAAATGTCCTTTATTATTATTATTATTGTATTAACAATGATGGGCGAAAAAAAAAAAAATGTCTGGCTGTCAGGTCAGTTACGAAGTGATGCAATGCATTCCATCTTCAAAGATGACAACGATCTATACCTCCCCTATAGGTTACTGTCAGGTTATGTCGGGAGACAACGTTAGAGCAAAAAATGAAAACTTCAGTGGGGAAAAGTATCGGGAAATAAAGAGGTACTATTCTACATGGAATTACAATGGAAATTTTAACACTAGCTTTCTCCCTCCTATTAATTGTTCTCTTTCGCTTTTCTTTTAACTGTCTTAACTTTTCCAGGACAATTTTGTGACTGTTGTTTCTGATCTAATAGGGGAAACACTCTACACACGACCTGACCCATTTCCACTTCACATCCTGGCCAGACAAAGGTGTTCCCATTACGCCATGGGCACTTGTTGACTTTGAGCAAAAAGTGGCATCGATACCCACCACCAGACCCATTGTTGTCCACTGCAGGTTTGTTGTTTATTTACGTGCTGATTGAGACGTATCTGCGGCACTTGTTTTGTCTTGTTCAACCAGATATAGGAGATGTGGAAGACAGGAAATATCCTATTCCACAGTCAGTGGCTCTTCAAGTTTCTCCTAAATTTAGTTTTACTACGATGGGCTACCAAAACGACAAATTACAGATTATAATGATCAAACTTTTGTCCACTGCTGAATTGATTATAATCTAAGAATATGATACATACGGAAGCATTTATAAGAACTGAAGAAATTTGGATGAGGATCAGTCAGGTACCTACATAGAAAGAGACCAACAACAAGAACTAGTGTTAATAAGAATACCTAGGCAGGGTCTTGGTAAGCCTGACGGTTGTTATCTCGGCTGATATGTCTAGTGATAAATTACACGACAATTCATTAAATGGAATTCGCGAGGAAACAAATGAAAAAGAGGCCATGGCTATTTCAAGCAAAATGTTTAACTGGAGACATAACCGGGAGCAAAACAGTCATGAAAATGTATAAATTATGCCAAAGATTGTTAGTGTGTGAGTGTTTGGTGGTCCATGGTCTGGAGAGGATGATATTTCAAATGAAAAGAGATGACTACATGTATACGAATACAATCAGTGAATAAGATTAAATAATATTATTATTGTTATGTAACTGCAGCAAACCTGTTACAACACATGCCACGAGTTGTTAATAATTTAACGACTGAAACCAACCAGAAATTGCGTTATCATTGTTGTGAGAATGCCGGCAGAAGTATATAAATCTTCTTCACTTTCCATGCTGGAGCAATAACAGCATCGCCTATCACATTCAAGTATGTGTTAGATTAATTGGTGTCCATAGTTACGGCATGGAATTAAAATAAAATTAAAACAAAACAAAACAAAACACCCGAGTTTTGTACTTCTATTCTATTCAAGTGATGGTGTAGGACGAACTGGAGTGTTCATTGCTCTCCGAGACTTACTGAAAGAGGCAGGAAGCAAGGGGACATTGGATTTTTATTCTACTCTTGTCAAACTGAGGAACGCCAGAGCCTACATGATACAAACCCTGGTATGTCACACAAGGAGCTCTTCTTTTCCTTACTTTGTCATCTCTTTTGCCTGCCAACACTGGTCGTTTATCTCATGCGTGAATAAATTTATTGTTAAACAGTAACACTATGTTATATTTATATTTTTAGATACAAGCATAGTGAACATGCACAGAATTCATTTTTACTAGATAGATAATCGACACTATATGAGGGTCATTTTGTAGTCCCCAAAGTGAAACATTTTTTAGCAGATGGTGCCCACGAAACACTTAGATGCCCGGAATATTATGTGATATTGTTTGAAGGGGTGGGTGTACTTTCGCTACCTCTTTTATTGACCAATAAAAGCACAACAAATAATAATAATAATAATAATAAAATGGTCATTGTCAGTTGTCATCTGGAGAGCGCATTTGTCACCTTAATTCAGTTAGGAGCGTATATGGCCATCCCTCCGTTGATGATCAAATAGGCATTGTCACTAGCTATTTTGAATGTGTGACTGTCGATTTAATTCAGATATTGGTAACTATGTCTGTGTTCAATGGTTATATAGCTTGTAGTTTAGCATGACTCATGTCTTCACTTATACATACATTTGGACGGCCCACCTGACTGAAAAAAAAATGATTAAATGAATGAACAAGTCGATGGATAGAATAATATGGATGAATAAACAAATAAAACACATTCTTCTTTCGATTAGAATATAAAATACACCAAACTAGGTCGACTATGTGCCCTTATATAGGGAGACCTATCCAGAACCTCATATAACCATACCTCCCTCTCAAACTGGGAGTGATGAAATCACGCAAAGGCAGATCAGCTCATCAGGAGAGCGTTGCAAGATTTCATTATGCCAAGATATACTGATGGCAAACATATCAAGTTTTTAAAAAAAGTAATTTCTTTCACTAATTTTACTTCCTGCGCTTGACAGAGTGTGAGGACTTTAGACAACAACAAAAACGTTATTGGAAAAAAATTGTCGGTTACGAGGTTTCGTCACTCCTCCAGCGACACATGGAATATCATCTTTTCCATTCCTCAGTTTTAATTTTCATTGTATTTCTTTATATAATTTTCAAACTCCATTAATTATACATATCTTTAATTTAACTGGATTTTCCGTCTCTCAAAAGTCCATGTTAAAAACCACTTGATATAAAACTGAATCACCCATTCTCCCTGTCCAGGAACAATACGTCTTCCTACACAAAGCTGTTCATGCGGCCATTGTTTGTCTTGGCACTGGGGTAACACTGAAAAGCATCTCTGACAGGATTCACAAGCTGAACTCTGTCTCACCCACTGGACGCACTCATTTTGAAGAGGAATATGAGGTGATGGGAATTCATCTTCTGATAGCAGCTATGTTCTAGTTAAAAACGCTAAACCATAATTCTAAATTGAGTATGGTGTTCAAATCCAGTTTCCTTGAAGATTCTTTTTGTCTTTCAGCCATGAATGTGTAATCCATTTTCCCCGAATCTGATTGTGAATAGAGATTATATCATAATAGAACACTATGAGGTAAAGAATTAAAATCGAAGCAGTTTCAAAACACAGATACTGTATAAGGGTAAACTGTCAGGTGGTGGGAATCTTTAATGTGAAGATACGCAAGCAAACTACAACTGTGACTGACAAGTTAAAACGAAAACAGTACGAAACACAAAACATATGACTTTCGTCCAGTACAAGGAGAAAATAAAGTCAGTACGCATTATACCTACTTTTAATGAAACACTGGGATCATTTTCGTAACGATCTTTTTTTTTTTTTTCAGGCAATGTGCAATGTCTGTGATGGAAGCAAGATGCTCTCTCAGAAGGATCAGAAGAATAGGACAGAACAAGATAACGTTTATCAGAACAGCCACATCGTTGGGAACAAACTCAAGAACAGATATAGCAACGTTCTACCCAGTAAGAAGAAAAAAACAAATCTCGCACACATGAACCGACCATAAAGACCAGTGAAATGCCAGAAAAAGCTTAGTATTTCAGTCTTGAAACACATTATTGTTTTAAACTAGATCTAATGAACAAAACGACAATATTTCTGTGAAGGTAACAGCTCAGCTCAAAAGTATCAACAGAATTATTTGAAACGCAAGGAAGCCGAAGATGTTAAAGCAGGGCGAGTGATTAAAACTTAAATCTCATAAATCTGTTATGAATATCTAGGCACATTAAAACGAACAAAACCACAATCAAACAAATACACAGAAACGAAAAAAAAAAAATATGTGTTGCAACAGGGTGAACCGGTAATACACACAGATTTCACATTCTCATCTTCGACATTTTGTTTTAATGAAGTTGTGTGGGAGATTGATGCAGAATGTAACAGACACACTGATGGCGTCATAGTACATGTATCCATAACACAAATATAACAAATTTCTGCTGACTGAATTTAAATATTATAACATGCAGCGAAAATATACCAGAGGTTTCGGCAGTTTATTTTGCAAACATAACATTTTAACGATGCGATTATTCTATCGGTATTGAGTTGACTGAAAAGAAAAATTACTGAATGTTATATAACTTAAGGTGCCATACAAAATACAATCACTATTTACTGAAACACATTCTAAGCCATCTATGGAATGTGCATCAGTAAAGCACATCTGACATGACCAAACTATTGATAGGAATAGGACTGATCAAAGAAAAGTATAATTATTCAACATGCTAGTTTATTATTTTTTACTTGCAATACCCTTGTGTTCAATCCAAAATTGTTCACAACAAGGAAAAAAAAATTAACCCCTATGATGTTTTCTCAGACAACAATTACAGAGCCGTGCTGAAGATTGACTTCAAAAATGAGGGAGACTACGTCAATGCCGTCTTGGTGCCGGTAATATTTTAGGGTTATTTTACTGGTTATTCATGGTTTCATAATAAGTGATGATGATGTCTAGCAACTACATTTTATATTAGCCAGACAAAAACATTTATGTTGTTCTGGTGGTCCTGATCAAATCCGATTCAACGAATAGTTGCATTATTATTTTTATTATTATTATTGTCATTATTATTATTGTTATTGTTTTATAAAAATACAATATAACTGTCAGACCGGTAACAAAAAAAAAAAAAAAAATTCAAGAAAGACAAATAACACAGATATCTATAAATAAATTGATAGCGATGGTTAAATCTGCCAAATTTTCGAGCCCGCTTGGCTCTTCGTCAGGGCAATAATTATTATTGTTATTGTTATTATCATTATTATTATTTTCCAGTGCCATTTTCACTGAAAGGTAGAAGCAGAAAAGGTTTTTGTAGGATTACCTTTTTAATCAACCCCTCTCTGATACAATGTATGGATAGTGCAAATACTCAGTTCTAATTTATCTGATAATTTGATCTATTTTTAAGATACCATAATGCTGAGGCCTTTTTTGCTGCTAACAGGGTTTTCGAAAGCTGGACAACCAAATTCTAACCCAGCTGCCTCTGCCAGCGACATTATTGGATTTTTGGCGCCTGGTCATACAATACAAGATTACACTGATTGTCGCTTTTGAAATGGATGGAAGTAGCAAGGATAAGGTATAAATAGGAACAGACACACATACATACAGGAAATTTCAGATCAGTGTTGGTAAATTCCAAATTTTGTCATAATATGATTTCCAGTTTCAAGAAGTAGATCTCTCCATGTGAAGTTTGTCTTTCTACCTTCCACTATTATTTTATAATCAACGCATTTCATGCTTATCCTTTTTACAGTGTTGTCTTCAATTCTTATCTTTTGGTTTCCCTATATGCGACTCACCCTCCAAGTGCACTGCAAAATATTTTGAAATCGAGACACGTCTTTATTTCCATTTCTCCGCCACAACAAAAAGATTTTCGTAATCCTGTTAGTTCCTCAATCTTCTTCATGTGTTACTTTATCAGTGTAGTTTTCGCCAAGTACATTTTCTTGTTTAACATCGTATCTCTGTTTTATGTAAGTAATGACTGAATCTCCACGTTTTACAGACAGGGGTACATGATAATGAATTACAAATGACCGCTTGAAAAGGAAGAGAATGCTTTTGTCTTTCCATATATGCTAAGGTCTTGTGAATACATTTGATGTTTGCTAAATCCTTGTGAAAAGTTCCGGCTTTAAACGGTCATCTCAAATGATACACTGAAGGTTTTCACAGTGCCTAAACCTATATTATTGAATCTCGTTCAGAGGCAATGCTTCGTGTATTGTTGGGCATATTAAGCTTGTCATGACCACACATTGTTTATTAGACCATCATATTCTTGATTCTCAACATTTCCATGATTGCTGTTCATGAACAGACTATTGGACACTATCTTCCATCAACTGAGAATAAGCCCATTACAGTCGGACCTCTTGACGTTCAATCAGGACCAATAAGCTCCAGCAAGTTTTGGGCTGAGCAGAAACTCACTATCTCCACCAACGATCAGTACAGCTCCATGTCGGTCTCTGTATCGTCTGTAAGTTTAATCAGTGCTAGAAGTAAATGCTTGTTTTTTGGATATGCTTGATGCTGGTAAATCCATTTTAGTTGGTTGAATGATTGAGAAACCCAGTTAATTCAAAGGCCAGTCCGACCATTCAATCAGTTGTTAAAGGAGAGGGAGAGGAGGGGTTGGGAGGTCCTGGGGGGTCATTTTGGAAATGATTTTGACCATTACCATCAAATTCGGGTGGTCAAATTACAGGAAAACAACAGACAAAAATAAATAGTTGAAATCATTCATGGTTGCAATGGCACCGGCGGTCATCTTGGAATTTGCTACCCGATATTGAATAATTTTATTATGAAAAGAATTCTTCATTTTTTATCAGATTGCTAGAAATCTTGCGCACATACTTTTCAGTTCAATATGTAATTAGAACTATACCATTTTTATCATAGTTGACTTAGTTTTTTTTTTCCACAAATGTTTAAAATTGGTATGTAAGAAAAGTCATGGATTTTCCTAACATCTAACCCCAAAATCTCAGATTTCTCATAATTTTAAAACGTTTTTAAAAATGTCCTCTGATCATTGTTTGTTAGTTTGACATTCTTGACGAGCTGCATAGCAAAAGCAAAAAATTTAATGTATTTTTGTGCTAAACACTTTATTTGAGAAAAACGCAAGTAAAGTTTATTCACAACCAAAATAAAAAAAAAAAAAACCAGCTGTGAGGAGCTTTCGTTTGGGCTTTCAACCCCAAAATATGTTTGTTTCACATACTAGACTTCTTTACATGATTTCTTGTTCAGTTTGCCTTTCCCTTTTCCTTCTACTCGCATTATTTTTTCACTCTATTTTGCTCTCTCAACCCATTTCGTAGTCTTTACATTGTCCAGGCATGTCTTTGGCGGTTAAAACCAAGAGACTAACCCTTGCTGGAGAGTCAGTCCAATACTGTACTTTGAAACAGTAGAAACATGGCATGCTCTACACTCAGGCCGTGGAAACTTTATTTCAGAGACCAGCCAATGGTCTGATATTCAGCTTGGTAAGCGCTACAGATCGTCGGCCTTGAGGCTCCCGGTATTAGTGAAGGAGATCATAATCAATCCATTTTTTTAGGGAATTTGTCTGTATGCGGCGAAATGTTGATCATCTGCCACTGGATATACAGCCCCGACATCCAGAGCCTGGATGTCAGAAGGACGTGACAACCTTTGCCTGACCATCCTCCTTACACCTTACAATGCACAGATCAACATGTTTGTACCATTTCTATTTTTTAGAAAGGTGGAATAACAAAAAGACAAAATCTAAAATTTTGAGCAAAAACCCGATTTCAGGACTGTCCGCCTACCTTCTCAACCTCAGTACTACATGTATAATAGACAAAGTCGATATGTTAGTGCTCATATTATTTAAGACGTCTTGTGTATCACGATCTTATTATAGCATTTTTAACGATTAGCGTTTAGCTTTTTTCCCCTTTGTTTTCTCCTTCTTTATCTATTCCAGCTCCTCATGTAACCCCACCCCTCTCTCTCTCTCTTTCCCTGTCTCTTTTTTTCATTTACTTCATCTTTCTATTCCCTATACCCCTCCCCCCCCCAAAAAAAAAAGAATCCTGTCGCAAGTGTGACTCATAATTGATCATTACAGGAAAAACAGGAATTCTATATCATCCATCTGAAATGTGCAAGTGCTAACAATGATGTAAAAGGTTTACTGGATCTGGTAGAGAGAGTGAGAACTCTGAAAGGTTCAGACGAAAGAAGAACATTGTACATGTGCAGGTTAGTTTGACAATTCTCTTATTCTTTATCACAAATACATGGGCAGTTGATTATCAAACCCTTTTTTATCCAGTTGTTTTCGTTACTGAGAAAACTCCCATTAAAAAAAAAAAAAAAAGCTGATTGATTAGCTATATTCCTATCCAATGTTTGTCCACAAAGTCCTAGAAAAGATATAAGCGACCAATATTGAAACGACCTACCTGGACTGCAATGTAAAAAATAAATAAATGTCTTTCATCTTGTTTATTCCTTTCTTTTCTTGGATTTTACACCGATGCACATGATCTTCCCTGTCTTCACTGAAACCTGCATAACTACTGTAATCAACAGTTGTTGTTGTTGTTGTTATTTAAAATGTTTGTTTTTTTCTAAAGAAATGTTTCGTGGCACGAATTGCTTTCTCTCTCAACATGCATGAACTATTATGCTACTAACTTACATGCAGGAATGGTGCACTCTACAGTGGCCTAGTTTACATTTTGACTCTCCTGCTGGACAGACTGGACAGTGACCACCGATTAACAGTACCTTTAGTGGTTGGAACGGTCAAGGACATACGCCCACAAGTTATTCCGACATTGGTAAGAGATTTTCACTTTAAAAGGGGGAGGGGGAGGGAGGGAGTTGGCCATCACCTAGGTGTTCCAATTTTGGGTCAACATGATGATTTCTCTTTCTTTCTGTGTTTTTAGAAAAGGTTGTTAGTTCTGTACCAGATTATAGGTCCAGAATGTTATACAGACTAAACAATTATTGCAGATTTTCTGTTATTGGGGTGCCGGGGGGGGATTTCTCACAATTGAGCAAAAGTTTCTATCAAAGAGATGGAAGAGATCATATTCCGAAAACTTTATTCTGCCCATACTGACAGCAACAACTCCTGAATTCAACTTGGGTTTTGTGAGAACTTCTACTGTTATTAAAAAAAAATAAAAAATTAAGCACTGAAGGATAAGGTTACACTCTCAAATGCAGTGAAGTGAAAACAAAAAAAAAAAAAAAAAAGAAAGTGTCTCTATATTATGATCATTTTACCTTTTCAAATAGCAAATATAGCAGCCAAGGTTACATTTGTGACCCAAGAAAAAGCCCACCGGAGACTTTAGAGAGAGAGAAGGTTCCATGTTTCATGGCCTATTTTTACTTTCATGTCTTCTCTGCCAAATTATACGGTTTTGTGTATTCTGAAGGTTGTTCAAGGTGTTTTATAGTCAATATATTTCATTGGTGTTTTTTGTTTGTTTGTGTTGTCTTCCTTTTTTTTTTTTTTTTAAATCTCCTCCAAAACGTATCAATTGATTTTCATTATATTTCTTATACATATTTTACTTGACATAATAAAAAAAAAAATGGTCAAAGCTTTTTGGAATTTTTTATATTTTATATACATGTATTTGTTGTATCTTTTGAGAGAAAAAAAATTAAGCTGAAAAAAGGGCAATTTTGGACATGCTTCACATTTGGCATTTTCAATAATTGATAAACAAGGAAAGAACCAGAAAAATTAAAATTCTCTCGTTTCATCATCTGGATATTACATGCAAAAATAAGAAGCAGCGTTTGGAACGATTTGGTAAGGAGACAACAGGTCAGACACATTTTGAAAAAAACAGGTCAAAATCTCAGACAGCGGCCATTTCTATGACAACGAGCAAGCTAGCAGCCACTTCATTGGCCCTTTAGGTAGCTCTACGGGGTTTGCCTAATGAGGTTGGTGTGTGAAGGCATAAGGGGAGCAAGGGCTTAGGCCTGAGCTGCCACTATAAGCCAAGGGAGCTTCTCCCTAGTTCCGACTCCTACCTTCTCGAGGTGGTGGCTGTTAA
>JBCAUA010107974.1:0-10092 GCA_038406235.1 Peronia verruculata
TTCCATCGATTTTCAACTGCCAAGGGTTCTTTAACGTGCGTAACGTACACACGGGACCTCCGAAATATATTCGCCCTAATCCGAGAAGGCTAGACGTCGGGATTCCCTACCCACAGGAAGCCAGGAACCGTTGAGTCACTGAAAAAAACAAGCTGTTTTTCGATCTTCGTGTCCTGTCATTCCCCGATGCAGAACCCGCGAGTCGATCCCGGCCGCTCCATGAGCAGGCGCCATACCCATTGAGCCACTGCGTCCCCTTCACGACTATTTCGCGTCTCAGCATCGTTTATATACCCGTACGATATCTCGTCTTGTTAGAACTTACTAGCACTCTATCTGTCTCCGACTGACGCCGAACAATGGTGTCCTTGGTGAGCACGGTGCAGTGTTATTTTAGTCACATTTGCCTTTAATCCTTTTTTCCAGTCAAGTCTAATATAAAACCGGTAATCAATTCGGAAGCCTAACAGTAATAGGGGCCTATCATTAACATAGTATTAATAAACAAGTGTATCGGATGATTATAGTTGTTCTCCAGCGCTTGCTAATGAAAGTCTATCCTGCTGTCTATTCCAATGAGACACGTATCATGACAGTATCATTAGCAGGGTGTTACAGCTAAATTCAATTATTCCGTGGTATTATTAGATGCTCTCACGGCTAAGACAGCAAATGGATTTTCGCAAACACTTTCATCTCCTATACGAAACCATAGACAGAAATCTAGCCGTGGACATCGGTACGTTTTTTTGTTTTTTTTAATTTCTTCTTACTATCATGGCCATGGCCACTGGTTAGGCTAGGCTAGGTGTTAGACTATCAATCTTTTTTTTGTACTTTCGCTCATTTTCGGAATGGGATAGTCGTAGGATGGAGCGAGGCAAAAACATCCGGGCCACAGTGCCTTATCCTTGTTGGCCTATTTTGACCTGCCATGTCAATCTCGAACACTGCGATAAATCGCGAGGCTTGAACGAAACGAGCAACAGTGTATTATTTCCTGTTTTCATAGGGTAGTTTCTCGCACGAAGACGAAATCGTTAAGGTTGATCAGAAGTGGGGAGCGGTAGGTGAGTAACTACACGTGTCTTCCCGAAAAGTTGGTGGAATTTACTCTCAAGATTGTTTCCTTAAATCGGGTGAATGGATCTTTCAAAGACGAGCAACTTGTATTTTCATCAGCTTTGTTTACCAGGGTAGATCAAGATCTATCCTCATCAGTGATTTACCACATGCAAGCAGTTGACTGATTACACTTTACAGGTCGAAGATATGATCGGATCTCTTAGCTTTGAATACTGATCATCTGTCTAGAATTCATATTGTCAATTACCATTTTCTATAGATCTAGATTTCCTGTTGCCGTTCGGGAAGGGACAAATTAATGACGAAAAACTGGCATGCGTGACAGACAGACGAGTCCTCGTTTACATCATCAGTGCTTATGATGTCAAATATAGAATCTAATACGAGATGTGGATTAGATCTTGATCTACTAGATGTGGACTAGATCTAGATCTAGAGTTAGAATTTGGAAATCAGATTTGACATTTGTTGGTTTCTTTGCCATTACTGCTGTTGATTAGTACTTTAGTACTTAGTTCTGCATGGTCATCCTAAAAGCCTACTTAGTTGCTATGTTTTTACTGTATTCACTGAAGTCTGAAGTTAATTTTTTTTCTCCTCCAGAAATGGTATTTAAAATTTAAATCACTATAAACTTTGTGTATTTTATTTTTTAACATTATACCGGTAGCATGAGAAACTTAGATTGAAAGATTTAGCGTATCAACTTTTTGTGTGAGTTTACACTTCACACCCTTTTGAACTAATACATCATAAAAGACATCTTTAAGTTACAAGCTTGACTCAGCAGTGAATCATTGCCAGTGCCAAGGGATAGTCTTGGCAAGGCATAGATATCAGGCCTGTAATATTTCTTTTTTTCCTTTTTTACCTTTGTTATACAATATAAATTATAAAGGGAATATGTGTAAGCTCAAGAACCATAAAATATCTTTTTTTTTTTTTTATGTCCATGCAACATGCCTTTCAATTTTATACTGCCATCAAAAATGAAATGATCTGGGCATGTTGTTCATTATGTCTGTATTGTATGAATGTGACAGACCTAGAGATTGAGAATTTAGTCGTAATTAGAGATTGCTTGACATGATAAGGTTTTTATATATATATATAATATTTATAAAACACATGAATTGATTGTTGTAATGTTGCCTCGTTTACAGGTTGCCTTAAGTGTTCAACATGAATACTGAGGCGGACCACATTAGTGTTGTGAAGGAGGGTTATTTATGGAAAAGAGGTATGTTTACTGGAATGAAATTTCAGTTGACCCAGAAGTTTCATGAGACTTGAGCTGTCTTATTAATTTTCTGTCAGTTGTTGAAAAATGACTGAGTTATATCACCACAAGAACTCTAGACAGTCTGGCATGCTGAGTCATGCTGATATTTATTATTATGTTCAACTGTAAGGCAAAAATAGTTGTGATTGTCAGGTTCTATAATTTCGAGTTTGTTTCATTGTTTGTGCACCCTATCGCGCACGAGTGCATTAACTTAAGTGAAAACATTCCAGGACACAAGGATTGAAGAAGGAATTTAGTTTGTCCTTTGTTTCAGAAAGCCACAGAATAAAAAAAATATATGTGATATTGGCTCTTTTAATGTGAGTGGATCACTGTTTTACCTTAGATTTTACAAGATGGAGTGTGTGAAATTGAAGTATCTACCATCATTAAAAAAAAATATATATATATATTATCTGATGTTATAGTTTTGAACATTACTTTTCATTTATTAAAGAAAATGAGAGGCAAAGCTTCTTTGTTGAAGTGTTATGTATTTTGTGATTTTATAACCATGTTTGTCATTTTTCCATTTTGAAAATATGATGAATGAAAAGAATACTGACTATTATTTCATTATTCGTTATTTTCAGGAGAGCATATAAAGAATTGGAGAAAGCGATACTTTATTCTCAGGAAAGATGGCTCATTTGAGGGCTTCCGCTCAAAGCCTGAACTTAATGATCTTCAAGATCCTCTTAACAAATTTTCAGTGAAAGGTATTTGATCAGGTTCACATTTTGTTTATCTATCTGAAACATTTTTTTGTTTGTTTTCTGGGTAGGTTTACAGCTTAACATCAAGGTTTCTGTTGAGTACATTTTGAAACAGTAATAAGAAAGTGGAAAATATCACATCTACCCAAAATTTGGGTGATTCACTTCATTAGTAGAGCGGGATTTAGAGCTTGCAACTTCAGAAACAGAAATTTCCAGCTGACTTGTTATTTTAGGAAATGAATTCTTGAAGATAACTTTAATTGATTGGAATGTTCTTGTAAAATTTTATGAGATTATAGCTGCTGTATTAAGTAAGGCATAAATTTAGATTTGACAGTGAACTTCAGATTCCAGCCTACAGGAGTACATAACCACCATCAGGAGGTTGAAAGACATATATAGAATGTAACGTACAGGTACAAATAATATGGGATAGAAAACTAGTCAGGCCGATTTTTCATTTCATTTGGTCTTGCAGACTGTCAGTTGATGAAAGTGGACAGACCACGACCAAACACATTCATTATACGATGTTGGCAGTGGGATACAGAAGTCGAGAGAATGTTCTGTGTAGAGTCTGTGAATGAGAGGTGAGTGATATTATAGCTGGTGAAGTTGTCCATCATTTTCCTGATTTAGTGGAATATTCTTTGATCCAGTACCGTTTTTTTTTTCAATTTTATCTTGTTCATCTGGCTGCCACTGGACATTAGTCAGAGGGAGGCCTGAAGTTCTTATTGTTACATGACTTGTGATGGCTATTAGTCTTGTCTGAAATGCAAGAAATATGGAGTGACAGCTCTTGCTCAAATACTGTTTGGGTAGTCTTCCTGGTCGTTCTAAAGTTTGTAACAGTTAGACATTGTTGTGAGTGAGCAATGTTCATTTCTCTGAGAGATGCATCGCTTGCGATTGCTCACGGAAATGAGGTAGTCTTTTTGTTAACACAGCTTTAATCATATTTTTTATTATATGTATTCATTAACCAGAAACAGAAGGTTTGTCATTAGTGTGGATGAATGACTATCTAGAAAAAAGTCTGGAACAAGTTTCTTTCATTTACAAAAAGCCCTATAATTTGATGACATATGTCACATAAGGATGTGAAATGAGTCTGATATGTTGCGTGTAGAGAGTGTTATTTGGTGTCAGTGGTAAAAGGAATGAGTTTATTTTTTATTTTGGTTGAAAAATGATTTAAGCAACAACTTTTCTGTGCCACCTCAGGTTATCTAATGTTCAATGTTTACTTTCGTGATTCCTCAGTCAATACCATCTGTTTGTCTCAACAAACCCTCTTTTGATATCTGCCTTGTTTCACCTGGTCAAAGAATAATAATGTCTTATCTCTGTTCACTCTCAGTCTCTTGATCTGTGTAAAATTTGCTCTCTGTTGTGAAGAAAAATCAAGAATCATAGAAAGATGTGACCATGTACACCTTCAGTGTTACTTGTTACCAATCCTTTAACCTCTGCTGATGTGATTTGTGCACCTTTGAAGACTAATCTCTGTCTTCCAGTACTTATTAAGAATTAACAATAGCATTCCTGTTCACTGTTGGATATTGTCTTCCCTTTTCTTCCTTCGCTTCCTCTTCTTTGATTATCTGTGACTGTGCCATATAGATCCTTGTAAATCTTCACACAACACAAATTTCTCTTTGTTACCTGTGACAGGGAGGAGTGGATCCAGGCTATCTGTTCTGTGTCAGACACATTGCGAGTGACAGAAGAAGCCCCTGCAACCAATGTAGTGGAGCACAAAAAGAAAGTGGTAAGTCTTACTTGTAGAGCTGTTGTTCGTGGGAATGGAGGATTGATGAGATAGACCAAGTTGGAATAGGTTTGGGTTTTTTGTTTCATAAAGGAAATAAATTAGGCTACATTGTCATTAGCATGGTTAAAATAAACCACTTAAGTTGAATTAAAACAAAAGTGTTTTTCTCCCTCTTTAATAATAGTTTATATCAGAGATGTGAAACTTCCAATTTTAGTAGTAAAAAGACTTTTTTTGTTTTTGGCTGTCACCAACTTGTTTACTTACAATTGATTCGGCTTTATCTTTTCTGGTAAAGATCATTTTCCATCATGGTTTTTCCATACCATGGGTTTTTGGGGTTATCATTTGTGGTAAGAGTGCTTCAGTATTACATTCAGTACACAATATGGCATAAAAAAAGGGATTGTTAATATTTCATACTATTTCATCAGTGATTTAACATCTAGCTGTACTGTTAAGAAAGAAAAAGTCTCATGTCTTGAACATTCATCCAGCGTTCAGTCACAAAACTACATCATGTATTGTTGATGTCACATTTCTGACACTGAAGATACACAGTTTGAAAGAAAAAGAAAACATTTTCACACTTCCCCATCCTCACCTTTATTTTTGTTATTGTTTTTGATCCAGTTTGGTTTAATTGCAGATAAAAGAAGCTAACTTAAATGCCAGACATTTTACAATATTTTGTCTCCTGTTTTCTCAACATGTGTTATTTTCACGATCATGTTTTGGTATGTTTTTCTGTAGCATTTCATGTGCATTTTTGTTCCTTTGAAAAACTGATCATTTTATAACTGTCTTTTTGTTTCAGTCCTTGGATGATTTTGATTTTCTCAAAGTATTAGGCAAAGGAACATTTGGAAAAGTTATCATGTGTAAAGAAAAGGCCACCAACCAGCTGTACGCCATCAAAATTCTGAAGAAGGCTGTCATTATTGCCAAAGTAAGTAAAAGCAAGACAAGATACATTGTTTGACAGCATTGCAAGTTAGACTTCTTTGTATGTACATGTCATCATTTGCATGTGAAACAGATTTGAAAATCCAATCTTTAAAATGTTCTCCAGTGTCTACATTAAGTGAAAGATGGAAAACATTCACTGAATAGATGGTAACTGTTCTGTGGGAAAATGCAGTGAACTGTGGAATGATTCTTTCTCTTCATAAAGAGTGTAAAAAAGCAAGTGTTGTCCATACCTTATTCAGGCTTGTAAAAGGTGCATCAATAAAGTTAAGGATAAAATTGCAATGAAAGACAGAGTTATGGATTAGCAAAATACTTTTGGATGCTGCAGTTTGTACCTTTAGTGTTGCCCTGCCATTTTAGGGTAGTGCTTTTACTGTATGATGTTCTTATAATGTGATGTTCTTCGGATTAATTTTGTTCACAGGATGAAGTGGCCCACACCCTCACAGAGAACAGAGTATTGCAATCAACAAATCATCCATTTCTCACAGTAAGTGTGTTTTTTTTGTTTTTTGGGTTTTTTGTTAGTCTGTTATTATGTTACCTTGTCACGCTATGTGTCAAGTTTCTTTAAGTCTTTCAACCCTAAGTTACATAAAGCTATCTCAGCTGTATGTCATGCTATATGTTCTGGCATATTTGAAATCATATAGCAGGCATATTAGAAAATACATCAACAGGATACCTTTACAAAAAGGTCATAAGTTTTCTATACAGTTTTTCTTTGACTGCAGGATTTGTTAGCAAGGCATATACAATCATGTACCTAAAATATTGGGTTTGCTTTTAAAGTAAAACTATTTACTGTAACTGTATACTTTATATGGATGTTTGCATAACATAGGTCTTAGTATAGGGTCCCCGAGGTGCTGAATTCAAATGTAACCAGATCAATCTGTTTTTGTTTGTTTGGGTTTTTTTTTTTGCCCAATCTACACTATTGGGGCCGGCACATTTTCACCAAGTGAAGGACCTGCAAGGTGCTTGGTTTTAGAGATATTGTGCTGTAAGATACAGATATGAGATATTACTTTGTACATAGCAATGATAACATAAGTCAACACATGTTAACAACAATAATATATAAAAGCCCAACAATAAATGAAAAATTATGAACTTTTCTTTATTACATCAATCATATTTAATTATACATAAAGCCAGAAATGCACAAATAAGGAAAATCAATAGTACAAATTATAACCATTCAATGAATTTGCTGTCATAGTCATTAACAAGCCTGTATAAGAATGACAACAAAATATTGCAATGAAATTGAAAAGCACTTTGAAACAAAATATGTTCACACTGTAGAAAGTCACAGGATAGAATATGACAAAAGTCACGAGCTCAGTTCTTTGTTGTCATATGTCCATTTTGGGCGATCTGGAGATGCATATGTCAGGTGAAAAAGGGATAGTAAGTCTACCATATACTGTAGTCATTTCACCGATCATTTGCCCAAACAGGTATATTTTGAAAATCATTTTGTCCTATCTCCTATGTACAAAAACAGCTGCTAAACACAACTCATCAATTTTCTCAAAAAGTAAGAAATGGAGACAGGGCAACAAAGAACTGAGCTCACGAAGTATTGATGAAAAATAAAAATGTACACTTTAAAAATCCTTTTAAAAACTCAAAATTTGACATGTGAGCGACAGTGATGTCAGCAGGTATGATGGCCATTATAATACCATAAGAAATTAAATGTAAATTACATATTTAAATTATGACTCAGGAACTCGTACTATTCAACTAAGATAATGTAGTTTGACTTCTACATAACTTGATGACAATTACCATGGCATCATTTTTGCCTCATATTGATCCCAAAATAGGTCTAGATCTAACTGCAAAGTATCCCAATATGTAGATGTGTCTTAGATAAACGTTTTCTCCTGATTTACCCCCTAGTGTTCATTACGGTCCCTGTGTTTCATTTCCTGTAACCTGAACTGACCTGGCTTGTTTACATTGTTTTGACCTATCTGCGGTCAGCTGAGGTAGCTTTACAAAAATGCTTATAAAATACTAACATATCAACCTGAAGACATGAAAATTTGCATGTAAAAAAAAAATTTAATGTTCTGTTGATTCAGTGTATGTGTGTGCGTCCGTCTGTTAGATGCTTTTGTACCGTATTTTACTTCCGAAAGTATGTCAAGTTTAATTTCATACAGGGTTCGTACGATCCTTGAAAGTCCTTGAAAATGCTTGAATTCTGAGAAAAAAATTCAAGGCCTAGAAAAGTCATTGAATTTTGAAATTGTTGCCAAAGTCCATGAAAAGTCCTTATATTTTTGCACGGGTGGTCAATTTCGTTCAATGACCGATCATTAGAACAGAGCTTTTTTTTTTTTTTTTTCATTTTTCGGCCCTCCGGACGCATCCGACAATCACTCCGTATTTTACATTTGCCGTAACTTCATTTCCAATCAAGGATGCTCAGATGTCGATAATTTTTCTTTGTTTCATTCACTGCGGATCTAGCGTAGTTTAGGCCTGCCGATCCAGTGCGATTCAACAGCGCCAGTTTTAGTTGTAATTGTGGTGGATATCACGGGGAATTAGATTAGATTATTAGTCAGAAAAATTTCAAACTTTGGCGGAAAAAATGAACTTTTTGATGGTGAGAAACGTTTTGCTGGCTGCCAATGTTTCGATACATTTGCGGAACGAAGAAAGCAAAACGAAAGTATGAATTGCACATGCCTGGAGGAAAGATATGCATGGGCAATGGCAAGTCGACTTGTGTTGGGATCTTGAATCACGTTTACACACTCGAAGTCAAAGATCTAGACTCATCATTGAGTCCAGCGGTCATATGCTATTTGTTAACTGTAAAAGGCTGTCATTTGACAATCCCGTCATGAGTAGCTATACGAACAGAAAGAGAAAATGATCTAGATCTAGTCAATAGGCCTACTGACTGAGATATTGTTGAAATCTTCGGCTCAGCATTAAGCAGAGATCTATGGGGATGTAGATCTAGATCTAGGTCTAGATCTATTATAGATCTAGATCTAGTAAGAGAAAGAAATAGATCTAGATTGAGTGAATCTAAGAGAGCTTTCGTGTTTCGAAATAATAAGGTTGCGCCATCATCCGGTCATCTTGTAATGTTTTTAACCCTACGTAGATCTAGATTATTAGATCTGTGTATTAGTATTAGTATTACACGACCTTTTTGCTGCATACCTGTAGATCTAAATCTAGATCTACACACACACACACACACAGACACACAAAAGTAGTTTGACTCAGGTGAGCAAGCAACAAATTGAATTAGATCTAGATCCAGTTGCAGTGAGATTTTTTTGTTTGTTTGTTTGTTTGTGTTGGGGTTTAACAGCACATCAGCACAATAATGGCTATATTGTGCCTAACACAATGAGAACATTTAACACGGTGATAATGGACAATATGTTTATAATCATAAAAGATGTCACGGTTATGTATAAAAATTTGGGCTACCAAAAAATGTATAAGAATACCAAAAGGTTGGTGTATACAGTTTTGTGGCAACCCAGGGGTCGTCAGTGAGATTTAATAAATTGTAAAGTGTAAAAGCCAGCTGCATTTTAAAAGGAGTTTACCAAAACTTCTCTTTACCCGAAGGACTATTTAGTACTAATTAACCAAAAGACGAGTTTGATTTAGACAGATGCTATTTCCAGAGTTAATTTTCTCATGTAGATCTGTGCATGTCAGACTATGGTCATTCTTATTTATAAAGACTGTGACAGTACAGGTGTATTTAAATTGTATTCCCAATGCAAGTGTTGCATCACACTATTGTGCCCATACAGTTACAAACACATTAGAAAAGAAAGTAATGTTAAAAATAAATAACTATGCACAGTTTCATGCCTTTTAAATGAAAATATTACTTCCCAATGTGAATCTTCAGTTATATTCATCAGTAAAAGAGTAATACTTTTTATCAACCAAAGTATCAACATCAAGGTGCACACCCTTCACATGCACTTTAAATCACAGGGCTAAAGTTTTTTTAAAGGAAGTGCATCGCTAGGGAAGATATTCATCATCAATGATCAATATCATTACTACCATCCACATATATATATATATATATTCTCCCTGACGATGCACTGTTCATCGGTAGGGAAGATGCACTTCACCTTCTTGGTTGTCGTAGAGACCTAGAACAACCCATCTGGCTTAACCTGCTGGGACCCTCGACCAGCGCAAGTCCACCCTAACGCTAACATGTAGGTCCGACGAGCGGGTGA